>WEDG01006743.1:0-43088 GCA_017591395.1 Schistocephalus solidus | reverse complement strand
CTTGAATTCGTTTCAAGTAACAGAGATGACAGAAACACGGTGGCTACCATATTCTTTGACTTAAAAAAAGCGTTTGCTAAAGTCCCCCATAAAAGGCTCTTAGTAAAGCGAATTAGTCATGAGATTAGGTGTCTCCTTCTCGAATTTCTAAAATCTTACATTAAAAAACTGATATTAGGTAGTACTTATTCGAAACGTGGTCCCAGAACCATCTCATATTAGTAGTGGAGTACTGCAGGGGACTATCCTAGGTCCCCTCCTATTTCTTATATACATTCACGACTTATCCTCTATATCAACGTCAGCTAAAACATTGTTATATGATGACGACCTAAAACAGGCATATGCATTTAACAAGCATACAGTAGCCAGTATGCATAGAACGATTGAAAATGATCTTAAAAAACTAAGCGAATGGAGTACTCAATGGCAAATGCCATTCTCTCCAAGTAAATGTCATCTCCTGATTTTTGGTCCACAAAAATTCCTACCTTAATTTTCAATAATCAGGAAATAACCGAGACAAGATCAATGCACGACTAAGGTCTTCGCTATACCAGTACTCCTGATTTATCTCCCCACGTTAAACAAATATCACCAAATTCCACTAGACTATGTGGATTCATTTGTTAAAATTTCTCCTCACCTGCCCTTAATACACGACTATATAAAATGTACGTTTTACCTCTCCTGGATTACTGCTCAATTTTCTTTGGCATAATGCCCTCAGACGGCCGAAATAAACTAGAAGCCATTCAAAGATGCTTTACAAGATCCTTATGCAAATGTGATGGCATTCATACATGGAAATATACAAAAGATATGGTCTTCAACCCATCTGGATCAGAAGACTCCAAAATGGTTTCACTTTTCTATTAAAAATAACACACGACCAAGATATTCTCAGAATGAATAAACTAAATCATCAAAACGGCCCCCGAGACACTAGAAATAATGAAAATATAATAAAAATTCCTAAATTCAAATAGGTGCAACGATCCAACTTATATTCCATAAGATACGCGACAATATGGAATGCCCTGCCAAGTTCTATTATAAATAGTCGCACCCTACTAGAATTTTAAAAAAAATTAAACACTATCTGTCAAATAATACCAAACATCTATTTTAAAATAAGATAGGACGTTTTTTAACACAGTTCTTTTACATAGAATCCAGACCGAAAGGGCTCTTATAACGCCAACTTTGAGGATCACGCGTTTTACGACGCCTATAGTACGATACTAGGCCTAGAAAGCTGCGTATTTCTGCCTGGTTCGTTGGCGTCGGCCAGGTGCGTACCCGTTCCATACGGTCAGGTAGGGGAGATATATATCCAGAAGCAATGAGGTGTCCCACGAAGTGTATTTCAACCCGCGGAAAGAGACGTTTTTTCGGGTTGCGTGTGAGGCCTGCATCCTTGAGAGCCTCAATTACCTCTCGTAAGTTGTCATTGTGGTTCTACGTGTAACACCCAAAAACGATAATATCGTCTAAAAAGATGAGGCATTTATACGGAATAAGGGGCAGCAGAACACGGAACATGAGGCGTTGGAATGTTGCAGCGGCGTTTCAGAGTCCAAAGGGTAGGGTTTGGAACTCAAATAACTCTTGAGGTACAGTAAAAGCAGTTTTGAGGCGGTCGCTAGGGTGGATCTCAACCAACTAGTACCAGGATTTAAGGTTGAGTGTGGAAAACCAGGCAGCGCTTCCAAGCGCGTCTAGGGTATCGTCTGAACGTGAAAGTGGAAATGAATCGCGTATTGTCACGGCGTTTAGGCGGCGATAGTCTATACATAGACGTAAGGAACCGTCCTTCTTGGTTACTAAGGCTATGGGGAATGCCCCAGGGGACGAGGAGGGTTGGATGATTTTAGCCTCTTACAACTCATCCAGCATTTTGACGACCTCGTCGTGGTACTGTACTGGGACCCGTCATGGGGGTTGCCAGGTCGGTTTGGCTTCGCCGGTATTGATTGTGTGCTGTACTAGTTGTGTATGGACGATTGTGTCCATGACCCATGTGAAGAGAACGGCAAAAGAGGTGAGAAGGTACCTCAGCTGGGAATGCGCTACGGTGCCTACTGAGAGGGGAAGGGGAGGATGTCAGCCAAAGGTGTGGGGTTTAAAGCGACTGCTGACAAAACAGCATTATATACAAGGTCGGGGTCATCGGAAGAGGTTGCCGGGGAAGTCATGGTGGTGTGAGGGGCTAATGTTTAACGTCGGTTGCGGGCGTAGACAACACAGTCATGGGTCGTAAGGAAGTCTTAGCCAAGTACGAGGGGCCACGAGCTGCTAGGTGTCACTAAGAAGTCGTTAGTTACATGGGAATCGTTGACGACCACTTGTAACGAAATAGTTCCAGAAATAGGTAACGAGGTGCCATTTGCCGCTCGGAGATGCTGGGGTGTTGGCAATAGTTCAATCTGACTAAGTAAATGCCAATGGAAGGTTAAGGGTAGTCAAAAGGGATACGTTAGCTCCAGTATCACCGAGCACTTTGACCGTGTGGTTGTCGAGGAGCAGCGAAAGGGTAAATGCAGAGACAGGACTGGGTTGGTTAAAATGATAAGAGTTAAGAAACGAAGACTAACAGGGAGAGTTGTGCCCACAATGACGTGCGTGGGGTCCGTACGCCGCGCAGTATGGGCACCCTGGGCTGTGGAACCGCATCGGGACCGTCGTTCTCTTGGCAGGTGGTAGGGTATCCTTGGGTCGCGTGGATGATGAAGGGGGGAGGATTTAGCTTTGGTCCCTTGGGGTGGGTTTGCAGGGGTTTGGACTGGTGTCTTGGATTTGACGACTGGCATTCCGTCGGTAGAGTTGTAGTACGGTTGCCAGGTTTGTAGGCGGGTTAAGGGTGAAGTGATTAAAAACTGCACGATCTCGGAGACCAGATATGAAGCGTTCGAGGTTTAGGTCATCGCGATCAGTTTGAGGTAAGTTGGGGAAGGCGCGACGCGCCAGCTGTATTAATTCGGTGGCAAACTCGTCGGTGGGCTGTTGCGTTTGGCCGAGGCTGTACAGTCGTTCGCCAGCTACCGAGGGGGAACACTGGTTATCGAATAATGAGAGCAGTATGTCCTCGGCTGTGTGGAAAGGCGTAAGGAGAGAAATTCCAGAAGTCATCGCCAACTTACGGGTAGGGGGTGTGAGGAAATGTAACGTATATCGCGCGTGGTCGGCAGGGGCAAGGTTAACAAGAACAAAATACAGCTCGACCAACCAGTCACGGATGTTGTGTCTAGCATCGTATTGTTCTGGGGCGAGGAGGATATCTACTCGGGATGCTCTGAGTTGAGAGGGATGGTCAAGCTGAGGAAGTAGGTTGTGTGAAATAACTGGGGGGAGAAGGGTCCGGCTATCGCTGCAACCATTGTAGCGTCCGGCAGAGTTGGCGATAAGGGGGGGAGCTGAATTATAGGGTTGCGGATATAAATCAGTATTCTTCTTCACGGGGTTATCCTTGATGTTGCGTCTTCTGAGGAGTAAATCATTCCAATATAATATCAACGAATAGGAGATAAACGAAGAAATCGATATAGTAGTCAATCTTTGCTCAACGAGGTCGCACTACTCGCTATTTGGAAATGACTAAATGTTTACTTTGTCGAGATCTTACACCAATGGAGCGAAGAAATGGGTCCTTCCTATCATCGATTTCTTAACCTACTATTCATAAGTCTGGTCGTATTTTCACTAACGTCAATGAATCAGCTAATTAATCTCCTCAGATGTCCAGTTCGGTCAGCCCCTCCACTCAACCTTCTTCTTCGTTTCCCCCGCGACCGAATACTGCAATTTCCGGTGCTTGCAGCCCCCCCTGTAATGTCCGCAACCCCGTCTTAAGCATTTATACCGTCTTACCCGTTTATAACACTTAGAGGGGTGTAGGGGTACTAGTTAGGGGCAGCACCACACAGCTTGCATTTGGTCGCTCCATTTGTCTCGTACAGGTGGTGAATGCTCCTGTGGCCGCCTCTAACTGGTACCCAACTCTCACCTGTGGCTCCTCGAAGTTGGGTTCTTCCCAGCGGCCACACCCCGGGCAACCGTCACGACCGGCGGGCTAAACCAGGTGAGGGTCTCCGGTGTTGTGTGTGCCTCCACACTCGGTATGTCTGACTCCCGAACTTCCCACCTGCCCCCCTATCAAAAAGTCCTACGGTGGGGGCGACAGCAACCCCGTAGGCGGCCCAGACTAACTCGGGTCGTTCTCCCACTAAAACAAATCCGTGACCCATAGTGGAGTTCTGCAGCCGTCTGGGATGTCCGAGCAGCCCTATTTAGGGATAGCACTGCTTGCCTCCTCGCGGAGGAAGGGGCTAGAAAATGTGCCCTAAACAAATGCTGTGTCTCACGTCTTCTGCAGCCGGCCGCGGCTCGCAGATCGCAAACTACGCGGTCGTAAAACTCAAACAAACAACAATACCCCCCGTCCCCATCCCCCTCGCCATACTCTCCAGGCTGCTCGGGTGAGTCCACTCACACTAGCAGCCTGGAATGTTCGCCCCCCCTTTTAGACAATCCTAGGAGCCACCGGCCGGAACGGAGGACGGCGCTAGTCGCTCGGGAACTGGCGCGCTACAAGGTGGACATTGCTGCTCTCAGCGAGTCCCGATTCTCTGAGCAGGGTCAGCTGGAGGAGGTGGGGGCCGGCTACACCTTCTTCTGGAGCGGCCGGCCAAAGGCAGAGCGACGCGACGCTGGTGTTGCCTTTGCCATCCGTAACGACATCGTGGGACGTCTGCCCTGTCTGCCACAGGGTATCAATGATCGCCTGATGAGCCTCCGCCTGCCTCTTCGGGGAGACCAGTTCGCCACCATCATCAGTGCCTACGCTCCCCCAATGACGAGCTCTGATGCGGCGAAGGACAAATTCTACGAGGACCTGCACGCCTTGCCGGTGACTGTACTGAAAGATAACAAGTTAATTGTCCTTGGTGACTTCAATGCGCGCGTCGGGACGGACCACGCTGCGTGGCAGGGAGTGCTGGGTCCCCACGGTCTCGGTAGCTGCAACGATAACGGCCTCCTTCTTCTGCGCACGTGTGCGGAACATCGTCTCCTGTTGTTCAACACCTTCTTCCGCCTTCCGACGCGGGAGAAGGCCACGTGGATGCACCCTCGATCGCGACGCTGGCATCTGCTGGACTATGTTCTCGTCCGGAGGCGAGATCGACAGGACGTGCTGGTAACCAAGGCGATCCGCGATGCCGACGGTTGGACAGATCACCGCCTCGTCATTTCTCAGATTAGGCTCCGACTGCAACCCCGACGAAGGCCCCAAGGTAAGAGGCCGTCATGTAAGTTAAATACTCTTTTATTAAATTTGCCTGCTTACTGTTTTGATTTCAGCAACCAAATAACCGAGAAACTGGAGGACCTGCATGCTCCAGATGATACCGCTACCGTGGAGACACGATGGTGTCAACTGCGAAATGTCATCCAGTCCACCGCCCTCGATGTACTCGGACGCGCACACCGTCGACACCAGGACTGGTTTGACGACAATGACGCTGACATCAGCAACTTACTCGCGGAGAAGAATAGACTGTACAAAGCCTACATGGACCTTCGGACTGACGCCACCAAAGTAGCCTTTTTCAGATGCCGGCGCCTTGTACAACAACGGCTGCGGGAGATTCAGGATGCCTGGATGATCCGAAAGGCTAAGGAAATCCAGGGGTATGCGGACCGCAATGAAATGAAAAACTTTTTCAAAGCCATCAAGGCCATCTACGGCCCGTGTATCAAGGGGTCCGCACCGCTGCTCAGCTCTGACGGCACAACACTGCTGACAGAGAAATCGCAAATTCTGAAGCGCTGGGCCGAGCACTTCAGAAATGTCCTTAATTGCTCATCAGCCATCTCCGATGCTGCCATTGAAGGCTCCCTCAAGTGGACACGAACAATGACCTGGATCTGCCGCCTTCCCTACCGGAAACCATCCGGGCCGTGCAGCAGATTTCCAGCGGTAAAGCACCGGGATCCGACGCAATCCCACCGGAAGTCTACAAGCATGGTGGGCCCCGGCTGATGGCAGAACTCACAACACTCTTCCAGGAGATGTGGCGCCAAGGACAAGTTCCTCAGGATTTCAAAGACGCGACCATCGTCCATCTATACAAACGGAAGGGGAACCGGCAACTCTGTGATAATCACAGAGGCATCTCGTTGCTCAACATTGCCGGGAAGATCTTCGCCCGTATCCTTCTCAATCGTCTTAACGGTCACCTAGAGGAGGGCCTGCTCCCAGAAAGCCAATGTGGCTTCCGCCGACACCGCGGAACAACCGATATGATCTTTGCCGCCCGCCAGCTACAAGAGAAGTGTCAGGAGATGCGAACTCACCTATACACTACCTTCGTGGATCTAACGAAAGCCTTTGACACGGTGAATCGTGACGGACTGTGGAAAGTCATGCAGAAATTTGGTTGTCCTAAGCAGTTCACGCACATGGTGCGTCAGCTTCATTACGGGATGACGGCGCGCGTTACTGACAACGAAACGGTATCCGAAGCATTCGCAGTGACCAACGGAGTGAAGCAGGGCTGCGTACTGGCCCCCACCCTCTTCAGTCTCATGTTCTCGGCTTTGCTGATGGACGCCTACCGTGATGAGCAGCCTGGTATCCGCATCGCTTATAGAAATGACGGGCACCTTCTCAACAGTCGGCGTATGCAGGCTCCAACGCGCGTGTCTACGACTACAGTCCATGACTTGCTCTTCGCGGACGACTGCGCCCTTAACACCGTGACGGAGGAGGACATGCAAAGGAGCATGGACCTCTTCGCCGAAGGCTGCGCCGATTTTGGATTAAAAATCAATACACTAAAAACGGTTGTCATGCACCAGCCGCCACCCAGCGTGGAATGCAATGCTCCTTGAATCAATGTCAACGGTGCCCAACTCAAAAACGTGGAAACCTTGGCTTATCTAGGAAGCACGCTGTCACGCAACACGATAATCGATGACGAGGTTGCCCAACGGATCTCCAAAACTAGTCAGGCCTTCGGTCGGCTGCAGGCCTCCGTGTGGAATCACCACGGTATTGACCTGAACACAAAACTGAAGATGTACAAGGCCGTAGTCTTGGCGAAACTCCTTTACGGAGCGGAGACCTGTACCGTCTACTCGAACCAAGCCAGGAAGCTGAATCACTTTCATCTCAGCTGCCTCCGCAGAATACTGAAGCTGAGATGGCAAGACAGGATCCCGGACACGGAATTCCTGGAGCGGACCGGAATCCTCAGCATCCATGCCATGCTGAGGCAAGTGCAACTGCGATGGAGCGGCCACCTGGTAAGAATGGACGACGAGCGACTACCCAAACGACTTTTCTACGGAGATGTCGCTACGGGTTCTCGCCGGCAGGGGAGGTCAAAAACGACGCTACAAAGGACACTTTGAAGAAATCGCTAAAGCAACTGCAAATCAACTCGGTGACCTGGGAGGACCTCGCCCAGGATAGACCGGCATGAAGAAGATCAGTGAAGACTGGTTCAGCAATCTACGAGGCCAACCGGATCGCCGCCACCAAGGCCAAAAGAGCGGCACGAAAGTCACCAGCGCCCCGGACCAACACCGCCAATGCCCAGGCCCTGCCAACATGCCCGCGCTGTCAACGCATCTTCCGCGCGCGAATCGGCCTGGTTGGACATCTTCGGACGCAAAGCACCAACAATCCGAAAATTCCAATTTCTATGTCAAATTCGGCCAACCCTCCTTCTGACTCTCCCACCCTCACTCCTGGAATCAATTCCATTACTCCCACCATCATAGAGACCACATCCATCTACTCATCGCCTGCTACCCCCACCACCGCAACCACCACCGCCTTCGCCTTCACTACCTCCACCACCACCACCATCAGCGATGGGGAATCTCTCCTAAGCTGTACTCAATGCGACCGCACATTCACCTCACGCATCGGCCTGGTTGGTCACTTGCGAATACATCATACAGAGACCGGTGAGCCAGTGCCTGGAACACCATCACACAGCAGAGATCGTCACCTCCACTGCCCTCACTGTCCTCGCGCATTCACTCATCGCATGGGCCTATTCGGTCACATGCGCATCCATGACAGCGCAATACACCACAATGCCGACAACACCGATACACCATGCGCACCCTCCGCTCCTGCCATTCTTAGCGCCCCTGACACCCCCACTACCATGAATGACATCGCCCCAGCCTCTACCGATTTTTCCTGCCCACACTGCGCCCGAAACTTCAGCTCACGCATCGGCCTGGTCGGTCACCTGCGAATCCATCGCACGGAGGCTGGTGAACCAGTGCCTGGGGCTCCAACATACAGTCGACGCGCCCGCCTTCACTGCCCTCACTGCTCCCGCACATTTACACACCGCATGGGCCTATTAGGACACATGCGCCTCCACGACAACCTCCGGTAAACCACCGGAGGCTAAGCTACATCAGCGCACACTTCCTACACCAATACATCGACAACACCCTCACAATCACCATTTACCAGAGTATATCACGGTTTCCTAGAAACCGTGGCTGGGAAGTTTGCCAATCTAACGCTTCCACCAGACCACACCGTCAGCTCAGTGTATGTGCTGTGTGTGTCGAGTGGCTGACCAGTGGACTGGCAGTCAGACGGCGATGGCTGCTCCATATCCCCTGAGTTTGTGAAACCTGGTGTTTACGTTATGGGGGCCAGGTCGTGCTATGGCACGCGAAGACGGGTACGCCGATCCGTCAGCCAATGCGCCCACTCCCACATCAGGCAACTGACCGGCTCGGACAGTGTTCTGATTGTGGGGTTGGGGGAGAGAGTGAGGTCGAGAGCTCAGCGTATTTTCCTCACTGTAAACAATCTGACGCGCTTGAAACTATCACCGTGCGCTAAAAGCCGTGGCTTGGAAGGTTGCCAACTGACGGGATAACTCGGACCGCGTGGTCAGCCCAATGTGTGTTTTGTGTGGAGTGGCTGACTGGCGGACTGAGAGTCAGGTTGCAATGGCTCCTTCTTAATGTGGCCTTTATGGCACTCCCACTCCGTGGGATCCGAGCCAGGTGTGGTGGCACGCCTAGGGGCGGCTCCGGCCGCGCCAGCCACCTGCGCCCTCTCCCATCTCCGGTCTTCTTGACTCTGTCTTGACACAGGGCTCAGTTGGGGGAGGAGGAGAGAGTGCGGTAGCTGCAGCGCAAGGCTACTATCACTTAAAATTAATTCACGCGCAAGTCATTGTCCCTGCACCACTTGGTGTGAAGCATACGGTGGACCTCGTCGAAATCGACGGTCGAACTGCCATATTCAAGCTTGATTTAAGCACTTCCCGTTTGATCTAGACGTTACGTAATTCTCTGGTTATTACTGCTTCGCATACATTATCCTGTCGCCCCGGTAAAAGGCTATTCTCAGATGTATTTACAACCCGCTTAATTCATCATCCGATGATGATGCAAAACATTGTGAAATTTTTAAATTTGTTTCGCAGTCCAATTTTAACATTAAAACAATCGCTGAGGATTTTAATTTTCCAGAAATTGACTGGATTTCAAACTTTTGTCCACCCAGATTTCAGCCTTTCCTCGATACCATTTATTTTTCTTATTGGTCCCAGCTTGTCTTTTCTTCAATGAGAGACAAGCATATTTTAGACCTGACAAACGACATTGTTCGCCTCTTCGTTGATTTTAAGCAGGGCCTCTTCAAAAGTGACCATACATTAATTCACTGTTGCTTACCAATTGTCTCATCGAAAAAGGCTGTGCCGTTCGTAACTATCATGCTTTTGACCTCGCAGATATGAGCTTAATTAACAACTTTTTGGACTCATTGGACTGGCAGCATCTCTCCTTCATGAACGATGCAGCAAGTCTTTCTGACTTCATGTCAGTCGTTTCAAATAACATCCTGGAATATGTGCAAACCAAATTTGTCAGGCCCTACACTTCGGAATCCACCGTTCCTCCCTTTCTTTTGCCAAGACTAAAGAAATTGAGGAAACAATTAAAAGATCAATATACAAGTTCGTTATCTGTACATCTAAGTATTGCAGAGATTTTTGAATAAGCCTCTAAGATTCGTCTTGCATGTGACAGACAGAGGGAATCTTGCGCACTCAGGGAGCCAAACTCTGCAAAATCTGTTGCTCAACTGTTCCGCCGTCGTTGCTGCGCTAAACGAGGTTATGAAATACCTCCATCACTAAATGAAGCTAAAAACTTCGTTCTCGAAGACTCTGACAAAGCAGAATTGTTTTAGTGCATTCTTTGCAAATCATCTTACGATGGACTCTGAACTAGTTCCGACGTTTCAGGCATCTTCTTTCAATGTTATCAGCACCATTGACTTATTCATAGAACTAATTCGTGAGCAAAAAATGCATCTGAAAAACTCGCACTCTTTAGGGACTGGCGGTATTCCAATCTCAGTTATGAAGAGAGTGCCGAGCTTCCCCTGGCAGACATTTCTATCTCTGTCGAATGAATGCTCTGGAACGTCAATACCAGATTTGTCTTGACCATAACCATTCTTACCCTGATACATTCATCCCCATTCTCTATAGCTGTTTTTTTTTCAAATTTTGCTATTTCTAAACCTTGGAAAACATATTTTTTTACTAAAAACAAACTCTTAATTTCGAAAACTGCTATTTAAGCCAACAAACCAAGTATAGCTGAAGTGGTTAATGAAAAGAGGAGTTTGTTTGTGGTTTTTTCCTGAGCTCTAAGGATTTGACGGTGCCCAAACAGTGCCAAATCAATAAACCTATGTAAAAGATGGGTTTGAGCGTGGTATGGATACCCAGCATAACTAAGGGCAGATACTCGATCCAATTAGATGGGTTATCATGGGCCCGGAGAGGGGATTTTAGTTGAGGGTGGAAATGCTCGACTAAACCATTGGATGAGGGATGTTAGGCTGCCATATGTATGTGAGAACATCCGAGGTAGTCCGCAAGGGCACTTTAGAGTGAGAGATTCCATCTGAACAAGTAAAGCATGTATCATTTGCTCTTAAATCCCAGGAGGACCATTTTCAAAATCGAAAAGTGGAGTGTTCTGGGATGAAATAGCCACAAATGACTCATGCTGACGTAATTTTAATCTGAACAGTGATAATTAAGGCGATGACCTAAGGTTTAGAAAATGAAAAGTCTAAGGGAAGGCGTATTTTGATGCAAAAGAGCGAAATTTTATACGAAGAGCAATGAGGCGGCAGAATAACCAGAGAGGAATTACGCGTGATATAAAGCCCATCTACTGGGATGAGAGCATCCAAACGTGGAAGATCAAGGCTAAGGTTAATGTGAAACGGAGTCCAAAGGCCAAGGACCGTCAATTACCATCTCTCAGTGTACGAAATACAGGATTCAACACGGGGGGCAGAGTCTTCGAGTAAATAATGTCTGAAAACTTTTGAATTTGTTGTAGTCATGAGCATTCATTGGACCAAAGAAGGGGCAGAAATATTTGAGGACAGTAAGAACAAACATGTGATGAAATGTTTTGGTAAATTTTCGTTAGGTAAATACTAGGTAACATAAACGTACCTATAGGCGCAGCCTTTGTAGAAATTATATATGCATGAGGTAATGATATAAGCTTGTTTATATAAGTGAGACAAAGGTGCTTCATAGTGAGCATGTTCAGAGTGGGCTTTTGTGAATGATTACGGGATCAGGAAGCTTGACAGGATCAACACAAGAAACTGCACTTGGAAGAAGAGCATTCCATTTCAACAGCGTAAGCAGATCGGAGTTTTCTTTTTCAGCACAATTATGTGCAATGTCCTTAGAATATAAATAAACACATCTAAGGTCATCAGAACAAGTGTACGTTTGAAAATTTGTAATTTCTGTCGAAATATGATTTATGTAAAGAAGGAAGAGTATCATACTCAGCAGCATGCCTTAGAGAACGCCACTCGTGATCGCTTGAGGCATTGAGTAGCTTTTACCAACCTTGACGTTCTGGAAAAGTAAGACTCGATGAACTCGAGTTCAGTTCAGTTTATTTGAGGTGGGTATAGGTGGGTATTTATAGGTGAGTATCTTTGAACTCCCTTTTTGTTACAGGCAGCGGAAGTATTCCAAAAAATTGGAAACGCGAACATCAAAGATTGGAAGTGTTATCTCAAAATTGTGCAGATAGATGATCTAGTTCCTGTGATTGCAGTATTTTGGAGACAAGTCTGCGTACTATTGCGCGTAATGCAATAGGTACTGCAAGAATGCGCAAAATACAGGAAAAATATAACGAGTTCGGATCTGCACGTAGTATTACGAAAATAAGTAGGGTATGATAACAGAGGGGTGAGACATACTTTTAAAAATAAAAAGTTTATTGATACAGCACCTCTTGGGCGCCGTCAATATCCTTAGACCATAGGAAGAAACCAAAAACAAACTCCTTCTTTCTGCTGCCACTTTAGATTTTTTTGTTATTAGGCTTGGTTAACACTGTACAAAAAAGGAGTTTTTTACTGTTAGAAACCTGTTTTAAAAGGCACCATAATAGCAAAATATGAAAATAAATAACTTTACAGTATTAAAATTAGTTTCGTGTTAATAATTTTTTTGGCCGAGAATAGTCTGCCACTTATGGATTTTCAAATGCTCATTGAACAGGGGTAGAGTCAATCCCTGGCTATTCGATTGTCCATTACATCCAATCAAATGTGAGTGCCTCCAAATTCATCGTTCTGGTGTAATAAACCCGTATTAGATATGCAACGAATCCAAAATTAATGACGCCAAAATAAGAAAAAGATAGTTGTTAAGGGGAAGAGTGTAGTTTTATTTGGTACTGGAAATTAGAGTTCAATTTGATTTGGCGCGTCGTTTGAAATTGCTTTAGAATTTCTGCTCTACCTTAGTGGAGAAGACACGTTGGTCTGGAATAACTTTTGAGTGGATTGTCCAGTCTCTAAACTTGGGAGTAATTTACTTGGATTCGACGATTCTGCGGCTATCCAAGTATTCCTTCACTGAAGATTATTCCATGTCCCAGTCGTTATCCTTTAGAGAAATACAAGCTTCAAAGTTCACCTGCTTCCAACAGTCACGCCAGCGGTGTGCTGCTTTAAGCTGTTCTCAATCGGGGAAGGAGAAGTCAGAACAAATGCTGAGTCGTTGCATGCTTATTAGAAGTCTGGCTTCTGAATACGTTTGCACCCTAGCCCATTTATTTAAGATTTTTAAATTAAGTGCATTCGCATACAATCCTTAGAGGTATGGAAAACACAGACTCTCAGGATTCATCTGCGTGGAGAAAAAAAGTGGAGCAGTGAGCGGGAGTCGAACCCTCGTCACAGAAACATGCGGCGACACACAAAACCACCTCGCCACATTCTCACGGAAAACTGGCAAACAAAACTGTATACAAACAGAAAAAAGATATCAAAGGCCGATGTTCTGTTAATACTTCTCCTCCTGGCAAGCAGGCAAAAAACCTGACAACACTAATGAATGTTACCTACAAGGACGAAGTGCATGGGGTGTTTAAATCTCTTACAGAAATTCCTACTGATGGAGGAAGAGATAAGTAACTTGAAACAAGAAATGACCGACCTAAATGATAAATTTCATTGTTCACCCGGCAAAAACTCCCTTTACAACGAGAATTATAATAAAAGAATTTACGCATGCAAACATAGCTTCCTCAAGAATGCCCAATGTAGAGCTTAAAGAAATTGCGTCTATAGAGCTCAGTAAATCAGAAGACATTTCCTTCCATCGAAAAGAGATCAAACAAGCTCATGCAACTTACTACTGTCATCCAGCTCAGACAGAAACAGTTATTCCCTGGATACACAAACAAATGCGACATCGTCACTGGATGATAGAACGAAGGGCGACGTTGAAAATCTCCTCGAATTTGAAGGACCGAACACGAAGAATTCGGAGTCAAAACAGGTCAAGATAATTTCACAAAGAATGAATTATAACTCCGAACAAAGCTCGTTCATACCGATAGAGGCTCAAGATGAATCTTCTGGTGGTGATACAGGAGCAAGTGCAGGACAAATTGGCAACGTTCTCATAAGAGGTTTACCATTAACTTAAGGAATCTTTGCTTGTACTGATGCAAATAACATCGTCGACCAGAGAAGAATTCTTCCTGATACTGATGCTCTATCAACCAATCAGAGCACCAAGTCACCGAACAGACATTTTGACAAAAAACACAATCTTATTATTAAAGTGGCTCCTGAGTCGACTTCTCTGATTGCAAAGGAAAGGGTAGAACATGACCTCAGTCTTTTCCGAGAATACTCATGCGATTCTTCAAGATGGCGAATGCGTTAACATGCACAAAGCATTCAGTTAACGGAAAGCGGATGTTTCAAATGAATTATCATCATTGAGGCCTCCTAAACCATTCTTAAAAATGATGCTCAGGCTTCACACCTCCTAGAACGGAGAAGGGCTCTCCATAGCTCACTCAGGGATGCGTTTTTTCAGCGGACTCCAGCAATCATCAAGCTGGGTCCTCACCGAGACAGAGGACACTGAGTACGAAGTACTCAACTGTACAGAGCTCCTATAACAAAAGGAAGGATCTCCAGAACTCGATGGACGACTTCTCATCATAACTCAGCGTGGGCGGGATTGACACCAGATCATCGCGGAAAGCACTGACAGACTCTAGCATTCAATTGCACGAAATGAGCAAAAGTATATATAGAGGTTACCCAGTCTAAATTGAGATGTTTGTATACCAATTCTCAGAGTATCCTTCCGAAAATAAACGAACTCAAGGCACTAGTCTCAGACCGAACCCCCGATGTCGTTGCCATTAGGAAAACTTGGCTCAAAGCCGAAATCGTGGAAAGCGAGGTTTCGATAGATGGGTACCAGCTCTTTCGAAGAGACCGAGAACATAGACAAGGAGGGGGAGTGGCCGTATACGTTAGGACAGGAATCTCGGCCATCAAATGAGCACACACCGTTTTCCTTGAATATGAAATGTTCTGGATAACGATTAAAAAGAATTTTTCACAAAACCTACAATTATTGACAAACCTCTGGCACAGAAGGTTATCATCCCAACGAGATTGAGAGAGAACCAGAAAGCCAATTGCCTATACCTAATTTTAAAGGAGGACTTCTCTAACATCGATGAACTGTATTCTATTGCACCCCTCGGTAAGAGTGACTATAGTACGCTGCTGTGGGATAAATCACTCTATGATCAGCGCCAGAAGAGAATTAAAGGCAGGAGTCATATACAAAAGGCTGATTTTAACGTGATGAAGAAAGAACTGATGTCCATGAACTGGGATTTTTTGCTCATAGGAAATCCAGAGGATGACTTGCGATCGTTTAATACGATTTTACTCGATCTGATTGAACGATTTTGTCCAGTGAAGGTGCAAAAGAAGACTAGTTGCCCTGCCTGGTTAAAAAGCGAACTAAACAGGCAGTTATAGAAGAAAAATAAAAATTGGAAGGTATTCAGGGAGACAGGGTCAGCAGCATATCTCAAGGAATTTCTTCACCAAATAAATGCTGTCAAAATAATGATCCATCAGGCAAGGAAGAACTATGAATAAAGAATTATCCAGCAGGAGGAAAATAAGCACAACATTTTATTCTATTATATCAATAGTCGATTAAAAATCAAAGACCCTGCCGCAGTACTTATGGATGGGAATGGTGTTGAAGTCGTTGAAAATTGCGAGAAAGCCGAGATCTTGGGTCGGTTCTTTGCCACGGTATTCATTAGAGAACCCGAACTTCAGCTTGACCACGTCAACAGTGCTGTTATAGATGCCGGTCCAGTGCTTGAATAAATAATCTTCCAGGAACCTCCCGTGGAACGAGAACTGCGAAATCTGAAGGAAGCGAAGTCATCTGGTCCGGACAATATTGCTTTCGAATTTCAGCTCCTTTGAGTGTATGAAGTTTTAGTCTCTACCTTAGTGTAGAAGACACGTTGATTTGGAATAACTCTTGAGTGGATTGTCCAGTCTCTAAATTTGGGAATTATTTTCTTGTACTTCACCCCTAATAGCAATGAAATACGATTCGAGGCTCGAACGGTCGTACGTTAATCGCATCTGGAATTTGATTGGTTGCTAGTGAACCTCGATGACGCGTCGCTAAGGGCGCAAGAGAATGCGCGCAGTGTTATTGGCAAATCGATCGGGCACTGAGCTGTCAATCCCGCGCGCGCCGTGCCATGCCACTTCCTGCGCTGTCGTGCTGCGACGCGGTCGCTTAACTGCCCGCACCACTGTTCTGTCTATACTGACCGATTTTTTGCTTTTTTTGCAGAATTTTTAGAGCAGTATCTACGAAAACACTTAGGAGACGTGCCCAGAAAGGTTTTCTGGATGATTTACGTCAAATTGCCGAGAATATAAGGAAAATGTATCCGTCCGACTCATCTTAATCGTCGTGGCATCTGACCTCTTCCTCTAGTTCGTCATATGATGACTTAGAGATTTCCTCTGTTGATGAGGATGCAAGTTTGACATCAGATTTATCTGACATTGCACCAAACAACTTTTCAAGCACACCTTCAATTGAAGAGGAACCTACGTTTCAGGAGGCTATGATTTCTTGGGCAATACGCTCGCATATGCCATTGATTCACCAGAGCAGTCTTCTGAAGATTATAAGACGGCTGACCTCTGACCTTCCCGCAGACGCACGAACGCTGTTGGCTTGGAAAAGTGATGTTTCAACGGTGACGGCAATGGGCAGTGGTGAGTACGATCATTAAGGACTTGTGAAACAGTATACTGAGCAGTTTTGAGGCGTCTTATAGGCAATATTATTGTAACTTATATAGCTATTGATGGGCTCCCTATACATAAGAAAACTAAGCGCGGGTTTCGGCCTATCCTAGGTAGAATTATGGAGCCCATTGTTTGTGAACTATTTTTGCATTCATCATCCCTTTTTTTATATTGGGTTGTAGCTCATTATGTCTAAAGATGGATTTCATACTGGGCCCTATAGATTCCAACGTTTTCGTTTCGAACATCCCGTTCCTCTCGTTGTCACACGGCATTGCCCTTGACGACGTAGATGCCCTGACCAAAGCTGTCGCAGAGAGGGCATATAGACAGCAATTGGTAGGTTTTCTGGACATTAATTACCGTCTTACTAGGTTACACATTTGGCCTCTCTTGGCGGCGATAGCGTCAGCAATTTTGCTGATCGCGTTTACACATCACTCTTTGCCAATGAGGTGACCTACCGGCTAACTTTCAACGATCGCTACTAGGACAAAAAGGCCTTTTTTCTCTCCACTTATTACGGAATTCTTTTGGGTAAGAAATTTCTCATTATTAACTTATTCATGTGCACCGCAGACGTGTTCAATCTTTGGAATATTCCGTAAAAGGCGGACAAACTGCAGCTAGAACGAGCTTTCAAAAAGGCCTTTAAAAAGGCATATGACCAACTGCAGAAAAGGCAGCCCTGGGGCACTGTGCTGACGGTAAGTAGATTTTAATTATCAACGTTGTATACAAACATTTACTACATAAAAACATGCGCATTGTTTACTCACCATCACTTATTTGATTATCTTTTCATTACAGGGGGGATACCTCATGAAACGGCTGAGGGATTGCAGGGACCATCAACACAGGACTACTGATTAGGAGAAATTTATAAAATGTATTTTTGTACACTTACGCTTTGCATATTTTTAAACAAAATATATTATAATTGCTCACTCAGTCTTCCGCGAGTCAACTTATCATTAATAACTATTCGATTAGAATGAAATGGGGATCATTTTTTAACCGTTTAGCTAGTATGGGCGTCAACCAAAGGAGTAAGGGGTTCCGCTGTGCGGTTGAAAAACGAGATACGAATTTTCGGATCCGATTCGCGTCCGAATTCGAAGTCATGGTCGGATCCGATTCGCGTCCGAAAATTCGTATCCTCGGATCCGATTCGCGTCCGATTCGCGTCCGAATTGTTATTAGGGACGATTCTGCGGCTATCCAAATATTCCATCACTGAGGATTATTCCACGTCCAGAGCATTATCCTTACAAGAAATACAAGCTTCAGCGTGCACTTGCTTCCAAATTCACGCCAGCGGTGTGCTGCTCTAATCTGCTTTCATCAGGGAGGGAGAAGTCACAACAAAAGCTGAGTCGTTGCATGCTTATTATAAGTCTGACTGCTGAATACTATTGCATCCTAGCCCAGTTATTTAAGAGGATTTATAAATTAAATGCATTCGAATACAGTCATAAGAGGTATGGAAAACGCAGACGCTCAGGACTCATCTATGCGGAGGAAAAAGGTTTGCGGCGCGTGCGGGTCTTGAACCCAGGTCGCAGATTCATGTGGCAACGAACATAACCACTGCGCTACGTCCTCACGACAATTTGGAAAACAAAATTGTATCCAAACAAAAAAGATGACAAAGACAGATATTCTGTTACCACTTCTCCTCCTGCCAGGTGGGCAAAAAGCCTGGGAACACTAATGAATGTCACCTACGAGGACGAAAAGTGCATGGGGTGTTTAAATCTCTTGCAGAAATTCTTATTGATGGAGAAAGAGATAAGTAACTTGAAATAAGAAATGGCCGATCTCAAAGAGAAGATTCATAGTTCACCCGAAAAAAAACACCCGTAGCAACGAGAATTTCAACCAAAGAATTAACGTATGCAAATATAGCTTCCTCAAGAATACCTAATGTAGAGCTTAAAGACATTGCGTCTACAGAGCTCAGTAAATCAGTAGGCATTTCCTTCCTTCAAAAGGGAGATCAAACCAGCTCATGCACCTTACTACTGTCATCGAGCTTAGACAGAAGCAGAAATGTGCTGGATACACAAACCTATGCGGCATCGTCACTGAATGATACAAAAAAGGCTGAAGTTGAAAAGCTCGTCGAATTTGAAGCATCGAAAACGAAGAATTCGAAGTCGAAAAGGGCCAAGAAGCTTTCAGAAAAAAGTGGTTTTAACTCCGGAAAAAGCTTGTTCTTACCGATAGATGCTCAAGTGCAATCCTCTGTTGGTAATACAGGAGCAAGTGCAGGACAAATTGGCAAAGTTTTCAAAAGGGGTTTGCCATTATCTTTAGGAATAGTTGCTCATACTCACGCAAATAACATCGTCGACCAGAGTAGCATTCTTCCTGATACTGATGCTCTATCAACAAATCTGAACTCAAAGTCACCAAACATACATTTCTACCGAAAACGCAATCTCGTTATTAAAGGGGTTCCCAAATCCACTTCTCTGATTGCAAAGGAAAGGGTAGAACATGACCTTAGTCTTTTCCGAGAATACTCATATTCGATTTTTCGAGATGGCGAATGCGTATAAGTGCACAAAGCATTCCGTTTAGGGAAAGCGGATGTTTCACATGAACTATCATCACCGAGGCCTCTTAAAATCATTCTTGAAAATGATGTTCAGGCTTCACACCTCCTAGAACGGAGAATGGCCCCTCCATAGCTCACACAGGGATGTGTATTTTCAGCCGGATTACGAACCAAAGGAAAGGTACAAAATGAGGATGCTGAGAGCAGAACTGAAGAGGAGGACCGAGCAGGGGGAAAAATGGCTCCAAATAAAGGACGGGGAAATAAAAGTGATAAAGAGGTCTTTCTTATGGCAGACCCCGTACATAATCAAGATGGATTCTCGCCGAGACGGAGGACACTAAACACGATGTACCCAACTGTACAGAGCTTGAATAATAAAAAGAAGGCGCTCCAGAACTCGGATGACGACCACTCATCAGAACTCAGCGTCGGCGGGATACACACCAGTTCATCTTGGAAAACAATGACAGACTCTAGTATTCAATCGCGCGAAATGCGCAGAAGTCTATATGGAGGAGTTACCCAGTCTAAATTGAGATGTTTGTATACCAATGCTCAGAGTCTCCTATCGAAAGTAGATGAAATCAAAGCATTAGTATCAGACCGAACCCCCGATATCATTGCCATTACGGAACCGTGGCTCAAAGCCAACATCGCGGAAAGCGAGTTTTCGATAGATGGATACCAACTTTTTCGAAAATACCGAGAAAATAGAAAGGGAGGAGGAGTGGCCATATATGTTAGGACAGGAATCTTGGCAGTCGAACGAGCACACTCCATCTTCCTTGAATATGAATTTTTCTGGATAAAGATTAAAAAGGATTTTTCACAGAACCTACAATTCTTGATGATCTACAGACCACCGAACATTCCTAGTGCAGCTGATGAGTCCCTCCTCCATTTGCTCAAGGAAGTAGCAAGTCACCAGGAGGTGCTTATTGCTGGAGATTTCAATGCACTTATAGTAGACTGGGTAAATCTGACAGTTGATGGTGCACCAACTTCCTTCGGCCACAAGCTAATGGATCTCACTCTCGACCAACCTCTGGTACAGAAGGTTTACATACAAACGAGATTAAGAGAGAACCAGAGAGCAAATTGCCGGGACCTGGTATTTACGAAGGACTTCTCTAGCATTGATGAAGTGTATTCTATTGCACCCCTCGGTAAGAGTGACCATAGTTCGCTGATGTTGGATTACTCACTTTATTCTCAGCGCCAGAATGGAACGGAATGCAAGCGAAATATATGGAAGGCTGATTTTAACGCGATGAGGAAAGAACAGATGTTTATGAGATGGGATTGTTTGCTTAAAGGGAATCCAGAGGATGACTGGCGATCATTTAAGACAGTCTCACTCGATCTGATTAAACGCTTTTGTCCAGTGAAGGTGCAAAAAAAGAATAGTCGCCCCGCCTGGTTAACAAGAGAACTTAACAGGCAGCTAAAGAAGAAGAATTAAAAAATGGAAGGTATTCAGGCAAACAGGGTCAGCAAAGCATCTCAAAGAATTTCGTCATCAAAGAAACGCTGTAAAAAGAAGGATTCGTCAGGCAAGGAAGAACTATGAATCAAGAATTATTCAACAGGCTGAATATAAACCAAAATTTTTATTCCATTATATCAATATCCGACTTAAATCAAGGACCCAGTAGCAGTACTCATGGATGGGAATGGTGTTGAAGTCGTTGAAAATTGCGACAAAGCCGAGTACTTAGGTTGGTTTTTTTGCCTCGGTTTTCACTAGAGAACCGGAACTTCAGCTGGACCACGTCAACAGTGCTGTTATAGACGCCGGTCCAGTGCTTGAATATATAATCTTCCAGGAACCTCACGTGAAACGAGAACTGCGAAATCTGAAAGAAGCGAAGTCATCTGGTCCGGACGATATACCGGCCAAATTCTTGAAATAACTGGCCAGCGAACTGTCTTAACCTCTAGCGCATATATTTTATTGTCATTTGAATCAGGGAGACTGCCATCCGAATGGAAGGCAGCAAATATATACCCCATATACAAGAGTGGTGCTCGATCTAATGTCAACAATTATCGGCCTGTCAGCCTAACTTCCATTTGCTGTAAAATAATGGAATCAATAATCAAGAAGGCAACCATGAAGTTCCTTGAGGAAAACCAATTACTCTCAGATCTCCAGCATGGCTTCAGACAGAATTGCTCCTGTCTTTCTAGTTTATTACTCTCCACAGAGCAGTGGACTCGTGCACTGGACGAAAATGGTAGGGTTGACGTCATATACACTGATTTCAAGAAGGCGTTTGACAGTGTCCCACACAAACGTCTCATCTTCAAATTATCTGAATCGGCATAATAGGAATGCTGCTGACATGGATCGCAGACTTTCTTACAGGTAGATTGCAAACTGTGTGCGTCGATACCTCGAAGTCAACACCTACTCCGGTTCTAAGTGGTGTCCCCCAAGGCTCGGTATTAGGACCGTTAATCTTCTTAGTGTACATCAACGACTGTGTCGACGACCTGGATTGCAGCGCCATCATGTTTGCAGATGATGTTAAATTGTGGAGGGTCATCAAATCTGATTTCGATAGGCACGTACTTAATAATAATAATAATAGTTGTATTTAATACCGGTTTACAGGCATTGTCAGGTGAAATATTCAGTGGGTAGAGGCTGGCAGTGAAAAAAACTCCTGAATATATATCATTATAAGTGTTTTTCCTATTTTCATGTTATTCAGGAGAAAAAACTGCCGCCTGTAAGGATGATAGCAATTCAAATCAGGGAAGGGCTAACACAATTGCAGTCTGTATGCAGTCTCTGTCTTTGCTAGGAACCGGGATTCTGCCTCAGGCAAGAAAGCATCCGTGTACGGTCGCTCACTGTCTGCCGAAGAAGTCAACGGGTGCAGGCTGCAGAGACGGTGCCGTATCCCTCAAGGTAACACCTGGGATCGAGTTCAGATGCCGCGCACTCCGTCGAACAGGAAAACCAGATTCTACCGTGTCGGCGCCCAGAATTCTTGGAAACTGTTCTGAATGCAAAAAACTAGTAATGGTAATCTTAAACAAAGAAAAACTCCGTTGGACTTTTATATTATGGGAAGTTTATTCCACATGGCCATGGTGTTTATTGAAAAGAACCGTCGATACTTAACTGTGCGAGCTAATGGAAGAAATAAAAAGACATTGCGATGACTGCTGCGCCGAGGATGGTCAAGCTGCCTCACAGTGATAAGGGGATTAAATGTACGATTATTCAAAAGCTTAAAAAAGCAAAAATAGTCCCTTCTGCACTCGGCGAAACCATAAGGGATCAATGTTTACAAGCCCACAACGTTCTTGATACGACAGATTACGGTGCTCCAACGATAAAATTCTTTTTGTGAAGAAGTGTTGGACCGATTCTATTTTCTTCCGTTCGCTAGCGCGCAGAAGGCTAAATAGAAACGAGCAGTATTCCAGGCCAGGTCTAACGTACATTTTATAAAGGCGAAGTCTAATATCAATAGTTTTAAAATTTCGGAGGATAAACCCAGCAGTTCTGCGTGCTTTGGAGACAATAGAGGATCTCAACCGTCTTAGCAGCTGGTCTGCTCGTTGGCTCTTAAATTTTAAAGTTGGGAAGTGTGTGGTCCTAAGACTGCGTACCAGAAGGACCAGTGAGGAGGATGATTCCTACCAATACATTCTCAATGGGTAGCCCTTTTCAATTGTTGAGGGTCGTTGGAGCATGGAACGGACTCCCTGATGAGGTGGTCCTTTCAGAAACCCTTGACACATTTAAATTCAAACTAGATACTCATTTTCTGAGAAACTATTGTCAATATAATGAAGATTGTGTAAACAGTGGCAGGTTGCGCCTGGCCCACACATATCGATGACCCTTCATTTTCATTTGTAAACGTTTGTACTATTGACATTTTTGCATGTCAATAGGGAGCTCAAGGGCGAAAGCCTACTTCCCTCAATAAATCGACTTGAGTCAATACGCATTGGGGTCACACCTGAGATGCTGAAAAATAACCTCTGTCGTTAAATGATTTCTCCCACGACGCGCAGCGTTTTGAACGCTCATACGCTTTCATCTGCCTATCGGTCCTACGTAACACGTATGTTATTCACCCAGAAGCGACAGTTTTTTCTCCTTAAAATCCCACAAAACCTATTGAAGATATGCCTTTTGTATAAAAATGACCAATGAGTTTTTTCAATGTCTACTCTTTTATCTTATTTTTGACTTCACTGCTTTGCGTCAGTTGTCATCGCCAATATCTGAGCTGCTATTCACAACTTAATTGTACACGATTTCGCACTCGTTTTAATTTATTTTTATCTTATGATAGTGCACTTCCGGGAACTCAAATAAAACATATATCTATCTATCTATCTATGTTGGACCAAATTAGTTTGTCCGAGTGAACGGCCATCCCAATCAAAGCTATCTTCGAACTCCTCTCTCAAATTATGTAACTTAGACGAGCAATCATCTCCAAGAGTAGGGAAGACTAAATTATCAACATCCTCTAACTTTAATGTGTTAATTATATGTTGACCATGCGGTACCTCGGTTCTGAAGGGTACTTCAGTACCACTTATATGGATAATTTTAACGTTTAAGTCTAAGGAACATTTCAATGCATGAAATAAAAATAACGTGACCTATTTCCAAGTCAAGTTTTAGCATGCCTTTATGTCACAAGGTGGCCCTGTTTGCCGTCTTCAGGCTAACTTTTGGCTTCGTGCAATACTTTACTCTAGCCTGAAGCTGAAGGAAAATTTCCTGTATAATAAGGGAGCAGCCTCCTCCTTAATCAAATAATCATGATAACTTAGTATTTCCTATGGTTGCATCTACAGCAGGGTAACATGGTATGTAACCTACGTTTGCAATAAGCATATCAGATAGGAATATGCACTTATCAGGCTCTTCTTCCTCACCTAAAGTGATAACATGAACACCTGGGGAAGACGGAGGGCAGGTCTGATGATTACGTTGTTTCCTCCAGTTCCCGCGTCGAGAAGACTGTGGAGAGCCGCGTCGAGGATACTGTGAAGAGCTGCGCCAATAAGTTGTGGGCTGTGGAGAGCCGCGCCAAGGAGGAATGGGCTGAGGAGGGCCCCACTGCCATTGAGCTGTCTGAGTACTGATGTCAAGAAACTGACGCTGTCTCATTGCGAAGATATTGACTAAAGTGCCCTGTATGGCGGCAGGGGCTGTGCGACACACAAAGGCTGATAAGGAGGACTGCTGGACCAAGGGACAGGTCGTATGAATGGCCTCCTTGCATCGGGCGATATCAAGTGCAACCTTGATGCTGCCGGGAGGATCACGGAGGAATTGGTGCTTGATCTCTGTGAGGGAAATCCCGTCGACAAAGTTTTCCAAGATCCTGGACTTGAGCTCGGTGAAGGGCTAGTTTGGGTAGGCTTGCTGGGTCGGGAGACGAAGGTGTCAATGGAAGTCCACGAAAGACTCCCCCGCGTATTGGCGGCGATCCTTGACGGTGGCACGGGAAATCCAGGACATTGATGAGCGTCTAAACTCCCGCCGCAGATGCTCGAAGATTGTCATGGGGTTGAGCACGACTGTAAGGTTGGCAGCCCTGGCCACGGTGTAAACATCATTTTCCAACTGACCAAGGATGACAGCTGGGTGGGTACCTTCGTCTACAGCCTCCAGGTACACATTCATCGATCCTCCAGAGGTCGTAGTTATCGTACACCGTCAGCTTATCTGGCTAAGGTGGACGGCCTCCAGAGGTAGAAACACTCTCCATCGCCTGGACTATCCTTGTTATCATTTCGTCGGACATTTTGAATCCTGCGAAGAATCCCAAAGTAATGACGCCCAAATAAGAACAAGATAGTTGTTAAGGGAAAGCGTTTTGGATTATTTGGTACTAGAAATTAGAATTCTATTGGGATTGGGTCCTGAGGGGATCCTTTGGTGCGGATTGGCTGTCCTCGGCAGATCATTGGCAGGTCCGTTGGAGAAGCAGCAGCGATGGCTGGAGGAAGCGTCAGAGAGTGGTCTTCGGTCCAACGTAATGAGCATCAATTCTCTTCGGTATTTATGTCGTATTCTCCAGACGATTTGATAGGTTTATATAGAATAGACCAATGGGTATGCCAACATCATATATTGAAGATCGAATAGAGCAATAAATGGCCAATAGGATTTCCAGTAGTTTTTATGGCCTTCTGGCCTCGATTGATATTTACGACGTTTTGATAGGTAGGGAAAATATGACCTTCCCGACTTTTCGAGGGGCCAATAGCATTAACGGTTAAAAGTGATACAAGCCAATAAGATGAGAGAATCGACATGAAAACTTGGGCATGCTAGCCAATGGGAGCGTCGGTTCCTGGCGCAATTAATCTGCTAGTAATCTGAGCTACTAGAAAAAATTGAAAAACTTTGATTCCATCTTTACACTGGTGTGTGGTTCTTAGATTAGTTAGGCTTAGTTGAAATGTTCCCTAAAAAAGATAGAAACGTATTATGTGTATGAACCATTCAACTGCAGGAAAATTCCAATGATACAGCCAGTCATTATATTTTGTTTGATAACAGGAGATTGGTTATATAATGATCTCGATCAGAAATAATTTACGAACGATTAATCTCTGCAAGCTTATTGAGGATATATACCCTCAAAATGTTAGTTATTTTGCTCAAGTAATTGGTCCTTTCGGGATAATTGCTGAAATGATTTTGGTGTCCATTGAGTCGAGTCGTGGATATGAAGAGCATAAAATAGAGTGTGTCTCTATAGAGCAGTTAATAATGGGTTTAGTGAAGACATGTTGGTATTTATTGATGCAATTATTTTTAGCATTATAATGGTTAGTTCATGAAATTTTGGCTGTTCATATGACAGCTCACATAGTGCAACAATTATCCACTTTGTATTTATTTATACCGCGATACTAAGTTTGTTATGATGGGGGCCTCTGGGCCTTTAATATACAATCTATTTACTAAGTCAGTCATTTGGAAGGCATTTATCTGCCAAGCGTTTGCCGAACCTTTTGATGTGGCTTTTTAGATTGACATATTGGTCGCAAACCAGCTGATACTGAGGTAGGTAATCAAGGGGCCTGGAGATGTTTTATAAGATACTTTGTTAAGTTGTGCCTTTAAAATTAATGTGAAGTTACTTTTTATAAAATTAAATGTAAAACATTAACGGTGATTTTGGTACTTGACTGAATGTGCAGTATGCCCTTATATCCTTTATAATTAATGCTCTGTTGTCCGTGCAAATGAACCATGAAGCGAACATATAACGGAGTCAAGCGGAGCACCGTGTTTAAGTATATATGGCATGCAAAGCGGGCGTATTATACCGCAACTGAATTAGTAGGTGGTCCTCGCCATCTTTGTCATCAGCGTTATAACTTTTACCAGAGCGTCAAATGCCTAAAAATTTTTCTGAAGTTTCAACTGGTTGGTTTACAGGCACTGTTAGCGTGTGTTAGAGTGCAGAATCTATAGGGGTGACGGATACACGAGCGAACTACAAGGCAGATGCTTATTCGCGGATTTGTAGGATGCCTGCCTGAAGACGAACCTACCGCTAGCAACTGTTAAAGCTTTTTGGATATGCTCCGACCTTACCATCCAGAAGTTCAAAAGGACCCAAGAAAGCTTTTGCGTACTCAACGTACTTGCAGTAACAAGGTCCTGAAGATCGAAAGCGATGTCCACCTGGACCTTGGACGTGGTTTGCTGGATGAACTGAATCGCCGGCGAGCAACAAAAAGCCTGAAATGGGCATCCGCTTGCATATCGATGGGATGAAGTTGAAGTTGTTTGCTGGGGTAAACTACCCGATAGTTGGACAGCCGTTTGTTGTAGGTGTGTTCTCTGTGTTCGGCAAGTCGGATCCGCTGGATCATTTTCTGAGAGATTGCATTGATGAATTGAAAAAAAATTTGGGAATTGGCCTGCGGGTCCCACCAACCGGGGAATTCATGAAGGTTCAATTATCCATTGTCATATGTGACTCACAAGCTCGCTCAAAATGGGTAATATGGATGTGACAGGTACGTTGTTTGGTGAAGGTAACGGAAAGTACTATAGGTGTTGTCATATCAGAATTTCTATTGCAAACCACATGATGTTTCCTGTGTATAGCGGGCGGCTTCGGGACGACCGTTCGTTTCGATTGCAAAAGCCGGGAGTCCACCACAGACGCATATCGCCTTTCGAGGAGTTATCTATTGACATGGTTGGTTGCTTTCGAATAGAATTCATGCACCTGGTGAGCTTGGGTGTAATGCGGAAGTAACTTTATCGGTTGAGATTGAGTGTGAATAGGTTTTCTTTAACACTTAATGACCTCATTTGAAAATGCATTCAGTGCTTTCCGATGGAATTTTTGCGCAAGTGAAGAACACTTAGTTTTCTAGATTTTTGGAAGGCTGCGTAAACCTTTGTGTTGTTAAGGATGCAGTCGAAGGACTTTTTGCCAAAGCTGAGGCTTTAAATAGGAAAAGGCTAGAAGATTAAATGGATGTCCTCAAAAAGGCATGGCAGTCAACAAACGGATGATACTGTTTACCAGCATCTGAAACAGATGTATATACGCACGGTACCAGGTTATCGAGCCCTTCAGTCGACAGCACGTCACCATTATTAAAGATGGCAGGGGAGCTGCGGGGTAAAGGTAAAGACTGTGGTACAAACGGGTTATGGACATAAACACGAAAATCCCGATGCTACCAGTCAGTCATTATATTGTGTTTGATAATATGAGATTGGTTATTGAATGATCTCGATCTGAAAATAATTTATGAACGATTAATCTCTGCAAGCTTATTAATCAAGTAATCGCTACTGTCGGGAT
Source organism: Schistocephalus solidus (assembly GCA_017591395.1). Taxonomy (NCBI): domain Eukaryota; kingdom Metazoa; phylum Platyhelminthes; class Cestoda; order Diphyllobothriidea; family Diphyllobothriidae; genus Schistocephalus; species Schistocephalus solidus. The sequence continues at coordinate 14,959 of WEDG01006743.1, read as the reverse complement.
AATTGCTGAAATAATTTTGGTGTCCATTGAGTCAAGTCGTGGATATGAAGAGCATAAAATAGAGCATGTAGAAGCATGCTCTTCATATCCACGACAGCAGACAATAATAGGTTTAGTGAAGGTATGTTGGTATTTATTGATGAAATTATTTTTAGCATTATAAAGGTTAGCTCATGACTATGATAAGAAAAGAAAAACGGAAATTTATGATCATCGGACGTTTATTCATTGATGTCAATATTTTTATTGAAATTATTTTTACTGTCCGATTGGTCAAATAATGGCTGTGATCTGATAAGGAAGGAAGAGATTAAATATTTAAGATTATGGTACATTTATACATTTATTGTGTTTATACAACATGAACAATATTGTTTAAATTTGTTTCTAACCTGGTATTGATCACGGAATTTGTGTATTTAAGTTATGGTAGTAATTTTATCTGAAATAATGTTAAGTGTCAGAAGGGTCAACTCATGGCTTTGATGAGAAAATAAAAAAGAGAATTAAAGTTTGCAAAGTTTTGCAAGTTTGTTCAATTATGACAATATTTGTTGCTGAAATTATTTCCAGTGTCTGGTAGGCCAATTTATGGCTGTGAAAAGAAAGGAACCAATTAAATATTTATGATTATGCTGCGTTTATGCATTTATTGTGCTTATGCAATATGCAAAAAAAGTTGTTTGTTTCAAAGATGATGTTGATTCTGTAATTTTTGGCGTCAGATATTTATAAGTTTATTGAATTTATGTGAATAATTGTGGCCGAAATTATTTTTTTTGTGTCGGGTAGGTCAAATCATGGCTATAGCCATATATGATATGACAATAATTGCGGGAATGTTTATGAATGGGGTATAGACTTCAGTCAAATGCATATGTATTTATTGTGTTTATAACCTCTATAAGCGTATTTTTTGACGAAAGAATTACGGCCAAAGCTGCTCAGATTTGCGGCTTTATTTCTTATAAATTCTACCTTCCTGAAATTAAATTAAGACTTTATCGTATGTTTGTGCTTCCCATTCTTGAGTTTTGCTGTCCTTTCTTTGGCTTAATGAACGAATTTAGTCGTTCAAAAATTGAAAATGTCCAAAGACATTTCATAAAAAACCCCATGTTTCGGAATCTTTCAACTACTTCCTACTCAACACGATTCCAGCTAACGAAGCTAAAATTTCTTTGGTCTACTTTTCCAATTAAATAATAGTTCAACTCTCCCCAAGCTTTCTGTCATTACCCCCGTTAGTGTTCCTTATAACCTAATAATTTCTGCACTAATTATACCTCCCCCTGCATCCTCCACGTGTAAACGCTCTCTCTTTTTTGCTACTAGGTATTGTTTTCTTTGGAATAACTTGCCAATTGATATGAGGTCGTTAACTAGTCTACCTGCACCCAAGCAAAGACTGCACATGTATCTTAACACTGATTCTATTAACCTTTTATTTTCCTCATCTTTTACGTGCAGCTTTCCCCATGACTCGGAGAAAGGACCATCGGGAATTTAAGTGACCCTCTTGAAACTATATTTTCGCTACCTCGAGTCGCCCAAACGATGATGTCATTCGGACGTACACATTTGGTGGTCCACATTCTAAAATGCTACCGTTTCTTTGGATACTCACCATCATCAGAATTAAATTCTGGATCCTAAGATGCTGAGGACTTAAGTTCATTGACGCATTTTCGTGAGGTGTTGTTTCATACGCCTCAGTGATCAAGAACGAATCACCTCGACGCTTCATTATCTCATTCTGAAATGCTATTGCAATATTACCCTTCTCTAACACCTGACCATTTTTACCTTAGCAGTTTTTTTCTCCTACCTTCTATTCAAAAATGAAGGCCTATTGAACTCTGCCTCCATTTTTATGGTAGTTTTTTTTCAATGCCTATTTTTTCTAGTTCACTATTATTTTTAAAACATTGCTAACTTTTGACATAGCAGGAAAAGTTATGTATTTGAACATTTTATCTGCACACATTGTCGTAACTTTATTTCGTTAATAATGTTCGCTTAGACAGTGCCTTGTCGGTGCTAACCAAATATAAATTCTCAATTCTAAAACATGAGGTTTTCGGTGGTTAGTGGCATCAGATCCATTTCAGTCCAAGTTCTTTATGAAAGAACTGGCTTGAAAGTGTCATATTTTATTGAAGAATATATCTGTATTATTATGTGAGACAACATTTTGTTTTTTCTTTTAAATTCAGATAGGCTAATATATTTTCTCATACTATCATTGGGGCATTCCATATAATCGCATATCTTGTGGAATAGAGGTTGAATTGTTGGGCTTTTTTGAATTTGGGTATTCTCATGATATTTTCGCTATTTCTAGTGGCTCAAAGGCCGTTGAGATTTGATAGCATATTCAATCTGAGAATATATTGGTCGTGTCTGACCTTGAACAGGAAATAAAAACCATTTCGGAGCCTTCTGATCCAGAGAGATAAAACACTATATCTATTGTATACGTCAGTATATGAACCATGTATGCCATCACATTTTGACCAAGGTTTGGTAAAGCATCTTTGAATGCCTTCTAATTTCTTCCGGCCATCTGAGAGCATTATACCAAAAAAGATTGAGAAGTAATCCAGAAGAGGCAATATGCACATTTTAAAAATATGTATCTTTAGAGTATTTGAGGGGAAATTATTAAATATGTATCCAAATAGGCGTGGTGTGTAGCACGGACTATATGGGACTCCCTTTCGAATTAACGTAACGCCCCCCGGTTATCTAGGTTCTGTAGACACTAAACCTTTTATCTGAGTTTTACGTATGCTTGAGGAGGCTATATATGCATACGAACTTTCCTTTACCGTAGGTTTTGGACGCACAGGGGCTTTTTAACAGGTGGACGAGAAATCGATTTTTTAAGTTATATATTCCTTGCCTTAGATTGGCTGCCGCCTGCTCCATCCGTTAGAATTTCTGGAGAAGGCCGAAACACCCCTTTCAAATTTAGTCTTCGTAAGCTACATAAATTAAGCTTACTAGACTTTTTGCCCGTTTAGCGGGGGTGAACAATTAGCAGAACAGCGAAAGTTGCAATTATTTTCTGCTTGTGCATTAATTTGCTGATCAAAACCCCCTGCCGATGTGGCTAATTGGTTAGAGGCGTCGGAAGTCTATCCTACGCAGTTTTGTGGCGCAGGTTCTAACCCAGGCCGCGAACCAATTTTTGGTGGCAATAAATTTAAGGTACCTGTGTTTTGCATACTTATGGGGATACAAAGTAAATGCATTTGATGTTAGAATCTTAACGAAATTAACGGAGATTCAGTAATGATGTTCAAGACTTTAAAACTATATGAGGATGTAAACAAGGAAATAAGAAAATGAGGATATAATGACTCAGCCTTTGGTTTGAGTGCCATACGCCATTGAGAGCAGATGCAGGGAGCATACAGCAGGGGGGCGAGTTTTGGAAGTAAGCGAAGATCGACGCTTGCACACCTGGTTGAGATTAATTATATATATATATATATATATATATATATATATATATATGATAGTGTGTGGCTCACCGATCTGCTTAAGGAACATTTATGTTCCGTTGTGCCCTGGAACTCAGACTAGAGTACTCACAGGCAGTCGCATAGCGACATGTAGCATATTTTGATAATTTGGAACCGACAAAGACAAGGGAGACCGGAATGGCCATTTCTGGCTTATTAGCCGTCATCAGCCAGTCATACCCAATCCCAAGTGTGGAACACCTAGGATTCGGTCTCCCTTGTCTTTGTCGGTTCCACGTTAACAATATATATATATATAATTAGGAACCGACAAAGACAAGGGAGACCGAATCCTAGGTGTTCCACACTTGGGATTGGGTATGACTGGCTGATGACGGCTAATAAGCCAGAAATGGCCATTCCGGTCTCCCTTGTCTTTGTCGGTTCCAAATTATCAAAATATGCTTCACGTCGCTATGCGACTGCCTGTGAGTACTCTAGTCTGCGTTCCAGTGCACAACGGAACATAAATGTTCCTAAGCAGATCGGTGAGCCACACTATCATCATATTCCCGATCGCAACCGACAAAGCAACGAGCCCGTGGCTCAATGGTAGAGCGTTCGACTCAAATACCAAAGGTCGCGGGTTCGAATCCCAGGTGTTCCACACTTGGGATTGGTTATGACTGGCTGATGACGACTAATAAGCCAGAAATGGCCATTCCGGTCTCCCTTGTCTTTTTCGGTTCCAAATTATCAACATATGCTACACGTCGCTATGCAACTGCCTGTGAGTACTCTATTCTGAGTTCCAGGGCACAACGGAACATAAATGTACCTTAAGCAGATAGGTGAGCCACAAACTATCATATATATATATATGGCAGGGAAGAATCCGCAGCAGTTGAAATTTTTCAAAGCCCCAGAATCCTCACATCGAAGTCGCTATGTCCGAACTCGGGTGAATATACAGCCAATTATTCAATAATGTCCAAGCACCGTGTCTTTTCCATTGATGAAGAGAATTAAAACTCGTAGACTAGTAGGACTTGAAATTCGAAACCAATTTCGAAGGATGTACCAGCTGTTGTCCCGAAGAGGTTGCCTGCCTTTGACAGTGTCATCGGTAGGCCCACTTGGGAGTTTAGACCACGAAATCTTTGCTTCTACACTACAAATTGAAAATGATGAAACATTTTCCAAAATAAAGCTTTTTCAGTGATTTATCTTCAGCCCTTTCGACAGAATTATAGACACATCATAATTCCTACGACTGGTACGATTAATTTCTATGTCGGGAGGTGAATGCCTGTACCGCTTTTCTCTTAGAAGTTTTAAATACACGTATTTCCCGTTTTGTTCCCCATAAGAAAATAATTAATGCACGGATGAGGTGTATCTCCCTTTAACTTTTTGCCATAGGTTTGTCTCGTCGATTCCATCTGTTAAATAACATTTCCGTTTTCGCCCTTGGTCCGACGTATCTTTGAGCAGGCTACGAGGCTGTCCGAAGAAAAACGGCTGGCCGATGAGGTTGAATTTATTGAAAACCGTTCATTAAATGTCACGAATTTTTTTTTCACGCGCAAAAAGAACCCATGTTTAAACATGGCACTCCGTCCTTCGACACGCTCTTGGAAATCCTATAGTTGATGACAAGTAGATGGCTGAGAGTTTTAAAGTTTTCATACCCAGAAAATTTATTGAAAATTCAACCGCTCCCCTTTTGACCATCCAGAGAATGACCGGTAGCGTACTCAAAACCATGACTTTGACCCTCTGGGACATAACCGTAGCCATTCGACGTTTTTATCAATCTCATAATCCTGGACCAGATGGCGTTGCGGTCACTATTATAAAATCAGATGTTACTGAGCTGTTTCCGTTCTTTCTGTGTAAGATATTAAATCAAGCTCTGGAAAATGAAAACTTCCCCAGTGTGTGGAAAGAATCGCACATTCTGCATATCCTCAAACACGACCAATAAACGTCATTTGACGATTTTCTGCCAATCAAAACACTTCGTAGCTTCGAAAATATTGGAGACTTTGATCAAAGATAAGATGATACATCACTTACCCGAGAATAACCTACCGAGTGTGGATAAGCGTTGGTTACTCAAAGCAATGTCGTGTGACACCTGTCAACTCTCTTTCTTGGAGCCCGTTCTGCAATCTTGGGCCAATGGTTTTGCACTTTACATAGTTAAGTTCGATTTCACTACGGGTTTTGATAGTGTTGCCCATGCACACCTTCTCCGGAAGCTTTCCTTCTTTGGTATATGTGGTCAGCTTCAGAATTCGATATATTCTTACCTGAGCTCTCACGCACAGAATTTTAAAATCTCTAATGCTATCTCCAACCCCGCACTTGTGAGGAGTCGAGTTTTTCAGGGAAGTGTGCTTGATCCGCTCTTATTTTGTTTTTTTGTTAACTATGTACCAGGTTTATTTCGGAAAGGTCGGCCCTTTATATACGCCGACAATTTAACAGTTTCCTATCGGTACAAGCAAGCCGATCGCAACACCGTGCTTGAACTCCTAAAAAACGATCTTGAGGCCTTTTCTCAGAGGTGCTGCATATGGCATCTTTCAATTCTATGGCAAATATGCTCCGTTATGGTTTTTTGTGACAACCATCAGCTTTAACTAAGCATATATGGCCACAACCTATATGTGCCTGAAGTTGTTAAGGATCTGGACATATCATATTCCAACCGTCTTAATATTTCAAAAAAATTCGCCCTGATTGTCTCCAAAGTACACAGAACTAGCGGTTTTATCCTACAAAATTTTAAAACTATCGATATTAGACTCAAACTTTATAAAATTTACGTAAGGTCTAGTTTGGAAAACTTTTCGTTTCTATGTAGCCTTCTGCACGCCAGTGAATGGAAGAAAATATAGTCGGTTCAGAAGTTCTTTACTAAAAGAGTTTTATTATCGGAGCACCGTAATCTGACGTGTTAAGTACGCTGTGGGCTTATAAACATTGACACCTTATAGTTACACCGATTACTGAAGGAAATCTTTTTACTTTTAAGCTTTTTAACAGTCGTTCATTTAATCCCCTTACCAATGTGAAGCAACTTGACCACTCTCGGTGCAGCAGGCATCGCAATGTCTTGTTTTCTTCCATTGGCTCCCACAGTTAAGTTTTGCAAACTTTTTTCTGGTAAACGCCATGGTAATATGGAATAAACTACCCAAGAATAAGAGAATCCTGCAAAGTATTTCTTTGTTTTAGAGAAATATAACCAGACTTTTGCATTCAGAACAGTTTCCAGGAATTCTGGATGCTGACACGGTCGAATCTGTCCTCCGATAAATGAAGTGCGCGGCATCTGAGCCCCACACAATGTGCTAACTCGAGGACGACGGCACCGTCTCTACAGCCTACAACCGGTGAATTCCTCGACAGACAGCGAGTAACCGTCCACGGATTCACGCTTCTCTGGAGCAGAATCCCGGTTTCTTAAAAAGACAAAGATACTGTAAACACACTGCGCTTCTGCTAGCCATTTCCCGATATCATCCAACGGGCAGCAGTTTTTGCTCCTAAATAACATAAAGTTAGGAAAAACACTAAAAAAGATGTACCCTCAGGAGTTTTTTTCCCTGCTAGCCTGATACCTGTTGGATATTTCGTCTGATATTACCTGTAAACCGGCATTAAATACAATAATTATTATAGAATGATGCAGTTTAAACCACAGACGATGTGGATGGTTTAAAGTTGGTCCACACTTAATTGCCTGTAGCTCAGATGAAAGTGGTTTATGCTAGTTATGCGAGTCGTATACGGTAAGGTTCCTTGAAATTGTTAGCCCATCTCTAAATTATTGCAAGTATAATGCGAATTGACTGCGTCCGGGTTTGTCAGGCCTGAATCCAGTATGCAAAGTTCTATCTTAAAAACTTCCTGAAGACATTGGAGGATTTGTATCGATGGGAAACTGTGAAGGCTCACTTGTTGGTGCGCATCTTTAAATTTGTGAGTTGAGTGACCTTAAAACAGTGCGTAGAGGATTTTAGTGTTCGTCGTCAAAAATGCAATATGCTTCTCAGTTTCTGTTTATAACAGCGACGTTACTTACGGGTTATAGGTGGTTTTACCAAAGACCTGGTTCAGTGTTCCACCATAGAGTATGGTATTATTGTCAAATTAAACGGCAAGAGCAATCGATAGGAACACTAAGCCAATCGTTGAAGATTTTCTAAGAGGTTTGCCTCGTTGGCAGCAGTGGGAATAACTATCCAAACCTTTAAATCATCTGCAAACGTGATTATATTCCTCTGTAATCTCTTCTCGCCGTTCTTTATAAGGTGGGCCCTCCAATTCGCTAACTAATTTCGTCGTCATTCGTCGAGCTTTCTCCAAGAGCATGTAATCTATCTTCATCCAGAGGCGTCACGCCTGAAGGCAATATTCCAACAATAAATAAATAAATAATAAATAAATTGTATATTTAAGGCCCAGAGGGCCCCATCATTACAAACTTAATATCATGGTTTAAATAAATACAAAGTGGATAATTGCTGCACTATGTGAGCATCCATATGAACAGCAGAAATGAGCAGGTAAACATATCCGATTCAAAAAGATTTGCCATTTATAAAACAAAAAGTCAACAATCGTTGGCATATACGGTGAACTCGAAAAGAAGCAGTGAAAAAACTAGGGTTAAATCGGAGGCGGAGTTCAGCGAGCCGCCAATTTAAAAAATAGGAGAAAAAAACTGCTTCACTAAAAAATTAATAGCTAAATGCAATGGGATAGTATTGTGATGTTGCTGACTGCGTATGAGGGTTCGGGACGCTCCTTGTCGGGTGAGAGGTAATATAGCAGTCAGAGCTACTGTTTATAAAACACCAGTGGAGGTGAGAGAGGACGAACTCATCGTAGACAACATGGTCGAAACGAAGAGGGGACAGTAGAGGTCACGAGATCATCATCGAGATGCGACCTTGCTGACTGTATAGTCCATCACCAAAGAGGCGAAACCATCAGAACCCACTTCGATCATCAACAGATCCTGGACACTATCGTCAGGGTTGCAAATTCGAAGGAAAGTATCAAGGTTGTCAAGAGTTGGCAATGCTAGTTTAAAAGGAGGGGAAGAAAAAGTGAATGCAAAGATTGACTCTGCAGAGGATGATGGAAAATATAATTAGAGACCCATATAATATCAAGGGATCTGCCTCAAATACCAGGAGGACCCTTTTCAAAATCCAAAAGTTGCGAGTTTGGGAAAGAAACAGACAATAAGGACTTTATATCTTTTGAAGTTAAATGTTTGCGTAATTTGGTTTTAAAAATTGCTAATGTAGACGACAACCTAATTTGCAGTGGTAGATTATTCCATATGAAAGCATATTTGGAGGCAAAAAACTGAGACCGGTTGGTTGTGGAGCTAAGGGGTGGTGAAATGATCATGGAGGAATTACGAGTGGCATAGGGTCGATTTACCGGAGTGAGAGCGTTAATTCGTGGGATATTTGGGCTAGAATTAACGCGAAACAGGAAGCAGAGACCAGCTTCGAGTCTTCTAACCCACAGAAATTTAATGTTTGCTAACTGGCATCTATCCGTATAAGAGAAACTGGATCCAGGAAAAGAAAATAGTTTTCGAGTAAAAACCCTCTGAACTTTTTCAATCTAACTGCGGTCAGAGGCGTTCATCAGCCCAAATAGGGGACAGCAGTATTCGAGGATAGGAAGAACAAACATGCGGTATAGGTTTAACTTTATTTCCGGAAGGAAGAAATTATGTGATATAAAACCACATATCTGTGCAGCCTTTGCAGAAATTCGATCTGCATGAGGCGATAATGCTAGCTTATTCGTGTAACTTAGACCTAAGTCTTTTATGGTTGATCGTTCTAAAAGTGTACTATTTTGAAATACTAGGGGTCCAGGAAGCTTGGCGGGGCCAAAACACATGAAACTGCTCTTGGATGGAGAAAATTCCATCTGCCAAGTACAGCTCCAACGTGAGAGCATTAGTAGATCAGTGTTGATTTTATCAACGCAACTATTGGCAGTGTCTTTAGAAAATGAATAAATGCACTTGAGATCGTCAGCGTAAACGAAATTTTGTGAATTTTTGAGTAAAGTTGAAATTTCGTTAATGTACAGAATGAAGAGAAGGGGACCTAGAACGGTGCCTTGAAAAACGCCACTCGTGATCGGTTGAGGCGTTGAATAGCTATTACCTACTAGGACCTTCTGGCTGCGGTTAGACAAGTAGGAACCAATGAAGTCAAGGAGAGGAGGCCGGATGCCGAGGGCTTCCAGTTTCACTAGAAGACGTCTGTGCGGTACCTTGTCAAAGGCTTTGCTCAGGTCAAAGTAGATCACAACCACTGACTGTTGCTCGTTACGAAGGGAAGTGACGAGGTTAAGAAAAAGCTAAGTGACACACTTCGCATGATCTCCCAGGCAGAAAACCATATTGTGAGTCGCTTAAAAGCTTATTTTCTTGGCAAAAGTCAAGAATTTGATTAAAAATAATTTTTCAAGAAGTTTTGCGAGAGCCGGGGTTTTGTGAACGCCTCGATAATTATTTACGTCCGAACGAGATCCCGACTTGAAGACAGGAAGAATAATAGATGTCTTCCATGAGTCAGGAAAGAATCCGTTTAAAAGATAAACTGAGAATACATGGCTAAGCAATCGGGGAAAGCTCGGCACTCTCTTAATAACTGAGTTTGGAATACCGTCAGTTCCCGAAGAGTGCGAGTTTTTCAGACGAATTATTTGCTTACGAATTAGTTCTAAGGAGAAATCAATAGTGCTGATAACATTCAATGAGCATGCCTGAAACGTCGGAACCGGTTCAGATTCCATCGTAAGATGATTTGCAAAGAACGCACTAAACAGTTCTGCCTTGTCAGAGTCTTCCAGAACGAAGTTCTTGTCTTCATTTAGTAATGGAGGAATTTCATAACCTCGTTTAGAAGAGGATCGACGGCGGAACAGTTGAGCAACAGATTTTGCAGAGTTTGGCTCACTGAGTGCGCAAGATTCCCTCTGTCTGTCACGTGCAAAACAAATCTTAGAGGCTAATTCAAAAATCTCAGCGATCCTTAGATGTACAGATAACGAACTAGTATATTGATCTTTCAACTGCTTCTTCAATTTCTTTAGTCGTGGCAAAAGAAAGTGAGGAACGGTTGATTCCGAGACGTAGGGCTTGACTATTTTGGTTGGCACAAGCTTCAGGATGTTATTTGAAACGACTGACACGAAGTCACAAAGACTTGCTGCGTCGTTCATGGAGGAGAGATTCTGCCAGTCCAATGAGTCAAAAAGTTACTAATTAAGCTCATATCTGCGAGGTCAAAAGCATGATAGGTACGAACGGCACTAACCTTTTTCGATGAAACAATCGGAAGGCAACAGTGAATTAGTGTATGGTCACTTTGGAAGAGGCCCTGCTTAAAATCAACGAAGAGGGGAGCAATGTCGTTTGTGAAAATCAGGTCTAAAATATGCTTTTCTCTCGTTGAAGAACGGACAAGCTGGGACCAATTAGAAAAATTAATCGTATCGAGGAAAGGCTGAAATCTGGGTGGACAAACGTTTGAAATCCAGTCAATTTCAGGAAAATTAAAGTCCCCAGCGATTATTTTAATGTTAAAATAGGACTTCGAAATCAATTTAAATATTTCACAAAGTTTTGCATCATCATTGGATGATGAATTAGGCGGGTTGTAAATACATCCGAGAATCGCCTTTTGCCTGGACGACAGGATAATGGATGCGAAGCAGTAATTACCAGAGAATGACGTTACACCTAGATCAAATGGGAAGTTCTTAAATGAAGCTTTAATATAGAGAAGAAAACCACCACCACGCTTACTAATGCGGTCTTGACGGTAGAGATCGTACTGGTCTATGACAAGCAAAGAGTCGGAAATTAAGGGATGGGTCCAAGATTCAGTTACACATAAAACATCGGGCATTAGCTCGAAAGCAATGGCTCTCAGTTGCGCCATCTTATTTAAAACAGATCTAGCATTAAGTAATATGACATCTAGCGTAGTTCGAGTATCCAAACTAGGGTTATCGTTACTTATAAAAAAGGAAGACTTGGTGGTGGGGAAGTAAACTGTAGAGAGGTAGGTGCTGGCGGAAAGTAAAATGGCTGCTGTCTACAATTAGTTAAGCTGTTACTGCTAACTAAATTAGGATTATTGTAGAGAAACATATTTGGGTGGTATCCATTGAGAGGAAGGCTATTTTCTGCGTTAGCGAAAAATAGGAGGCCTATAAATAGGATTTTGAGGAATATTGGAATAATATGGGGGGAGAATAAGATTTGAAAACGGAACAAATTGTTTTGGAAAACTGGTACCGTAAGGGGTAGGGTTAAATAATGGGGCAGCCTGAGAAATTGATTGGTTGGGATAATTGCTAAGGAAATTTTGGGTATGCATGGTAGCTGCTGGAGGGTTAGGAGGTTTCCCAACTTTAATAACATTTGTCTTTTTGGAACTTAAGTTTGGAGCATCCTTTGACTTGCCCAGGTTTTTGATAGGTTTATTAGATTGGACAGCTGAGACCGGAGTGGATATCGTGGAATGGGAACGAGGTGGACTTGACCCAGTATTGTTGACTAAGTCAACAGTAGGAATACAAGGAAAACTACGTTGAAACGGAGAAGCAGTCGGTCTTGGCACTTTAGACGGAGTTACTGGCATTAAAGGTGGGCTTACGACATGGCTGATAGCTACTGCGTTGGAAATTCCTATTCGCGAGGAAGAAGGCGTTAGTGGATTCGTTGAAAGGAGAGCAGGAGTTGAAGTTAAGGTTTTTGAACCGGGCACTATAGGAGATTGCTGCATCGTCTCGTTATGGTTTGCATAGCCATGACCAGACTTATGGATAATGGATTGAGAGGCCGAAGACCTATGCAAGAGGTGAGACACATTCCTTCGCTCCATCGGTGTAAGATCCCGACAAAGGAAACATTTTGCATCTTCTAGATAACGAGAAATGCGACCTCGTTTTGCAAAAATGGAGTCCACCTCGATTGGTGAAAAAAGGGTGACTAATATAGGTGGATTTTTGTTACGTGAGGAGAGGCGTTTGGCTTCCGCTATTTTGTAGTTGAAACCGCACGAGTACAGGAAGTTTACGGCAACGTCAATGGGTCGTTTGTCCCGTGAAACATTTTTTAAAAGAAAATTATAATTTCGTTTCTGTCGGTCTGATGTTTCAGTGGCAACCAAATGGACGAGAGAATCCAGACGCTGACATTCCTGAGAGGGAAGAGCAGAGATGTCACCGTCGAATAAGTTTCCCAGTATAGAGAGAACTGATCCAAACTTTAACATTAAATCATTACAGTTTTGTAAAGCAGAGAGATCAAGCTGCTTAGCTTTAACGATTGGTTGCATATGCATATCACTGCTGTGACTACTTGATGCAACCAAGCAACGCTTCGGTGCAATGGCTGAGAGCTTGCGACGAGCCGCGATTTTTGTTCTCATTTTTTGCTAGGAGGCTTTAATTTGGTCAAACTTAGGAAAAAGCAGTCGAATAATATTCTGCGACAAATATTTTTTCCAAAATTTTAACTAAGGACCTTTATACGTGCTTGAGAGACTTCTTAGTATAACAGATCCACCTGACTAATAACGAGGCTATATCGGTTGAAAGCGTTGACTATAAAGGTTTACGCCTGTAGAAGTGGACGAGCACCACAGGTATAAGCAGTTGATAGAGTGTTAAAATTGCAAAGTTTTTATCAAAAAATCAGTTAGTAATTAAAGCTTTGGATAAGGAAATTCTGAAAAATTAGAACTTTCACTTAGCTTTCAAAAACGAGCTGCGCACCTTGACCTTGACCTTGACCTTGACAGGACAAATGTTCCAAACACGCGACCAAAAGCTTTGAGTCACTTATTTAAGGGAATAAGGCTTTCGCCCATGACCCTCTATTCAGATCCAATAATGGCAACGTAATCAACGTTTACAAACATAGATCTAACAAATTTAAAGTAAAGGTTATCGAAATGTGTCAGCCATGCACGAGTAGCCTCAACTGTTAGACTCTCATCAATGTCTTAATCGGTAGATTTAAATGCAATTTCATGCGTAACAGTTGATTTTAAAATTTTGGAAGGTGCTTAGCTTTAGCTCTATCGTCAATAATTTCTAGATCTTCGCTTGATTTCAGTTTAAGCACGGGGTCTCTTTTTCGCATGCTCCTTCTTTTGTAACTGCAGAATAACACTAGATTTTCTACTGTACGCTTCAGTAGGGTTTTTTGAAATATTGCCGTGTCCTAAGACTAAGTCACTTGACTGCGTTCCTCTGTGCTCTATATACGTTTATGGATACAGGATTTGGCAAACAACAATTCGAATCCGAATCTAAACCGAATCTTATCAGAGGTCTAGAATCCTCTTCGCCGATTCCATGCCGAGTTTGTCTGTCAATTCTAATTAGAATCGACGCCAAGATTCAGCTTAGGATCAACACCGAAAAATTAAAATCTCACTTTTTAACCAAGGAGACCACACCTTATATCCTGCAGAACCAACCCAGTGCCCCCCTTACCCCTTAAAACCACGCCAATGACAGTGAAAGGTAACTCTGGGAAAATATGGTATGTGGGTGTTTTTAATTTTAAAAAATATTCACTTCAAAAATCGTTCAGAGAAACAAAAAATATGTTCAAATCTGTACATAAAAGGGCACTGTCAGGCATAGATGGGTACAAAAGATCATTTTACCGTTGTGTTGATGCGCCTGAATTTTGACTTTCACTGGCAGTGTAAACCGTGTAATCTTAAATTAAATAAATAAATTGTATATTTAAGGCCCAGAGAGCCCCGTCATTTCAAACTTAGTATCGCGGTCTAAATAAATACAAAGTGGATAATTGCTGCTCTATGTGAGCAGCCATATTAACAGCAGAAATTAACATTATGGTAGGCATATCCAATTCAGAACGATTTGCCATTTTTAAAACAATAGACAACAATCTTTAACATAAACGGTGAACTAGAAAAGAAGCAGTAAAAACTCCTACGGTAAATTGGAGGCGGAGTTAAGCGAGCCGCCAATTTTAAAAATAGGAGAAAAACTGCTTCACTAAAAACATTAATAGCTAGATGCAATGGGATAGATCTGTAATGATGCTGACAACGTATGAGGGTTCGGAACGCTCCTTGTCGTGTGAGAGATAATATAGCAGTCAGAGCTACTGTTTGTAACCACCAGTGGAGGTGAGAGAGGACGGACTCATCGTGGACACCAGGGTCAAAACGAAGACGGGACCGTAGAGGTCATGAGATCATCATTGAGATGCGACCTTGCCGACTGCATAGTCCCCCAATCAAAGAAGCAAAACTATCAAAACCCGCCTTGATCCTCAACTGAACCTGGAGACCATCGTCGGGGTTGCAAAAGCGGAGGAAAGTACCAAGGTTGTCAAGAATTGGCGATGCTAGTTTAAAATGAGGGGGCAAAAGTAA
>WEDG01006741.1:0-34350 GCA_017591395.1 Schistocephalus solidus | reverse complement strand
AAATGTTGCAGCGGCTAGCCACAAAATTAGTAAGAGGTCAAATTGGACTGCTATATGATATACGTCTAGCTAAACTTTAAGCTCTATCCTCTGAGTTATAGGCACTTGCGCGGAGACTTGATAGAAACCTTCCGTATCGTGCGTGGCTTGGAGTGTGCCCTCCTGTGTGATGACATTTTACAACTTGCCACTACGACTAAACTCCGAGGTCATCTATTCAACTACGTATGCCCCAAGGAAGATTGGACGTGAGGAAGTATTTTATCTCCACCTGTAACGTGGAACTGTGGAATAACTTACCTGAGGCGATTGTAATGTCCCAGTCTGGGGAGGCATTCAAACATCGGTTTGACATACATATGTTGCAGCACCACAAAGACTATGTGACTACTTAACCTTAAAAAATACCACTGTACTACGTAAAACAGCCTACATTCACGTTACTGTACCTCTTTAACATTGCTTTTGATTCAAGTTATTTTTATGTGACAGATAGGAAGTTCAAAGGCACAAGCCTATTTTCTTCAAATAAACTGAACTGAACTGAACAGAAGTCAGTGGTATTTATCTTTTTTGATCTAAGTAAAGCCTGCGACAAGTTGGCACAGAGATGCCTTTTACTAAAATTGGAAGCCCTCGTCATCCGCCTGCCTCTACTTGACTGCATCGGGTCCTACTTATCCAATCGCTATGAGAAAGTCATTGTCTGTACTAGCTCCTCGACACTTCACTCAATCACAAGCGGTGTACTCAAAGGCCCGGGTCTGGGCCAGCTGCTCGTACGTTTTATATCAACGACAAGTCAACAAAAATCAGAAATTCGCAAACGTGCATGTATGCCGATGACCTTAATTGTGTTTATTCATATTCTATGGACTCACTTTTGGCGCGAGCCCAGAATGGGGTCGGCATGATTGAAGGTCGGTTAAGATGTCAGTGCAACCTTCCACTCTAAAACGCTGACTCCCGTCCCCAGGATTATCGCCGCCGCATATCGTATCGTTGTCCCCCGTTCAATGTCAGCATCACCTCGTCCAGACCATACACAGCGTTGCACTCCCCACCGGTTATCCAACGGACCTGAAAGAATTTCCACCACTCTATATGTGGCATATCTACATGTAGCGCTCCTTTCAGTATTTTCTTATGTACCCTTTCATAAATTTATATCCTTCTTATTAGTAGAACCCATTTCCTACATTTCTGTCGTTTCTTCTCAGGACCGTTGCGTTTGAGTGATTGACATGGTGCTAAGAGGCCCTGTTCAGTATGCGCACCAACTAATAACGACTACAGGTGCGTTACTTGCCCGTGTGTGTGCCAAACACGAAGTCTTCAGCCGCTACACTACGTACGCATGGCGTCACCCTCGCATTCCACCGTCCTCCTGTGCTCACCGATTTGAGCATTGCATAAAATTAATGTCTCCGAAATCATTGTAAGCCGTTAAGCATTGTATTTTCAGTTTTATGTTTGTTATAAGATTAAAAAAGTTCCGATTTTGGATGTATTGCATCCAATCCCGTCTTATGTCCTGTTTTATTTCACTGTCAATTGCAGCGGGACTTATGCCTATTGTGAATTTTGCCGTTGCCGGCGGCGGTTGGCTGTTGCCTAGCGCTTTCTGTCCTACTTTACAAACTCTGGCACCTTACCTTCATTAGAAAAATGCGGTATACTCCAATTGTCGCCTTAGTTGGAGGCCTACTCATTCACGAACGAAAAGCACTAGAACATGCGCCTGTTAGTAAGCCACGCATTTTAGACTTTGAAAAAGTCGTTGAGAAGACTGATCGTCTCGTCGATACGTTCCGAGTATGCGTGTCTTATTTCTTTTTAGTTTAACTGTTCTTTTTAGGAAACCGCTGGTGTTCCTGGCCTGTCAGTCTCTGCCTCCATCGGTGGAATCACGGTGTATTCTAAAGGTAAAAATAATCAGCATCTAGTACATACATTCGTGTGTTATTTTAGTCAGAGTTATCTCCACTTACAACTTTATTCGACAATTGTCCTGTTTCAGAAATGTATGTCTGTCCTTTGTTTGTTTAATTTGGGTTACATAATCCTAGGGATTAAATAAGCTTATTTAATTTACCTGGTTGGACGCTGACTTTAAACATTGCAACTTTTCACCCAAGTGAAAATTACGGTTGTGAATTAGGGGGTGCTTAAGTAATGTTTGCATTTCCGCTGATATTTGATGTTTTTTCCCTGACAGAATGCACAAAAATTACTGGTCCTATAATTATCTCGTAGAAAATTGTTTTCTACAAAGTGGACACTAAAAACGAAGACACACGTCTACATTAAACGTTTAGAACCGGTATAATATTTGGGATACTTTCTGTATTCTGTATTATTTGCGTGTTCATTCATGTTACCTTCAAAGTATAGAAACCAAGTGACCTCACGACTATATCCGCTGATATTTTACTTTTAGAAAAGTTCAGTGCATATACTGGGGGACCATATGCGCAAGTAAAAACGCCACAACTTTTGGAAATTGCGAGATTTTTGTAGGTTTTTTAAAGTAAAGTACTCGCTTATTCTAAATGCTGGATTTTCAGAAAAAGTAGCTTATAGAAATGCGTATAGGAAGTGAAGTGGTTAAACGCTCGCCAAGCATCGGAACTGATTGGAAAAATATAATGCTTAAGTTACCCTTTTTTCGCTTATAAATTGCACATGTTTGTAAAGTTACCAAACCGAAAACCAACAACCTACCAGAAGGATTTAGCTTCGGATTATGATACGTATTGAGTTGGGTTACAACCCTGCTAACCCAGGATAAGATATCTGAGAACATTTTTAAAATGATCCTAGTAGTTTTACGCTGCTTATTCTCAATCATGCCATTACATTATCGTATAACCTAAATTTTAATACGAGTGTGGCTTGTTTTAAATGGGTCCAGTCTGAGAGAAGTCCTTCAGGTTTTCCTAAAACTGTGACCACTCGTCTAAAGTTGTACAGACTGACCAAATTATTAGACTCGATGCAAGGAACCCGGCAACTAAACCTTGTACTTCTGTCTTGGTTTGGCTAATTTGTGCTCTCGTTATGGTCATTCTTCGATAACAGTTGGCTTCACGTAGTCCAACGTAGATGGAAGAGGTGCGAGCGAGTTAAGGAAAGAAATATAGGGGATCAGGAAACGAAGAAAGGAGCAAGTGGCACAAGAATAGCGTAAGCTGTGTAAGTAGTCCTCTTAAGATAATGGTCGTGCCGGAGAACGTTTGTTTAGCCCGACAATATTTCAGAACGGACCGGGAAGTTGGGCTCCCCGTTGGTACATTTGCTTGCTACTCGGCATGCCCCCAGATGAAGAATAGTGGAACGACCTTCAGTATAATTTGAATGTCGGCTACTTCTCTTATGTCCGAATCTCACACTCAGGCGGTGAGGAAATCAAGACCTCAGGGGTTGATTCCCGATTTCCCTTCGCCACGATGACCTACGCGAATCTTCTGGTAGACATGGTATGACGATCACGCTCCCCCAACAAGTGATCCACGCGCTACTTGCGTGAAAACAGTTCATGACCGACTTGTTTATATGCGACTAAAGGTTCATTTTGCGAACATCTCTATCGTCTCTGTGTGCGCACGAACATCAGTTGCCCAGCAGCGCGATAAGTGCAAATTCTACTCGCAGCTGCAAGAGTTAGTCGAGAGAATACCACGCCTTGGTCTGCTGATTGGGGGGGAGGAGGGTAAGGGGGGATTGCAATGGCCGAACTAAGCCAAGTGACTCTTTGCATAGTTACCCTATTTTCCGCTTTTCGCATGGCTCTCAATGCTGCAATTTTGAGAGAATGGTGAACTTTGCTTAAAAGAATCGATTCGGCCACCACGCCAGTTTGATCAACGATCTTCACTGAATGCCCGACTACATGGTGATGCAGAGATGGTGACTTGCGCTGGATTACAGTGAGAATAGACTTTCATTGCATCTACTTCACTCTGTTCCACTCCCCCACCTGGGCCCGGTGTCAAAACAGAGTTAAGAAGACTAGAGATGGGAGAGAGTGCAGGCCTACCCACTGTGGTCCAACACAAAACAAGAACACAACAGCATAAGGGGGCTGCTCGGATCCCAATTGAGTGGGAGTGCCATAAAGGACACATTGAGAAGGAGCCATTGGAGCCTGACTCTCAGTCCGCCTATCGTCCACTGCGCACAAACGCACGCACTGGGACTGACCACGCGTTCCGAATTATCCCGTTAGTTGGCAAACTTCCAAGCCGCGGCTTTTAGCGCACCGCGATAGTTTCAAGCGCGTCAGATTGTTTATAGTAAGGCAAAAATACACTGAGCCGTCGACCTCACTCTCTCCCTCACCCTCACAATCAGACCATCGTCCGAGCCGGTCAGTTGTCGGATGTGGGAGTGGGCGCATTGACTGAAGGGTCGGCCTACCCGTCTTTGCGCGCCACAGCACGACCTGGCCCCCCATAACGCACAAACCAGAATTCACTTAATCAGGGGAAAATGGAGGAGCCATCGCCGTCTGACTCCCAGTCCACTGGTCAGCCACTCAAAACACAGAGCACATACACTAGGCCGACGGCGTGGTCTGGTGTAAGCGTCAGATTGGCAGCCTTCCAAGCTACGGTTTCTAGGACACCGTCATATTCTCAGGTACATGTTAATGACGAGTTTGTTGTGTATGTATTGGTGTGCGTTCATGTGGTATAGCTTACGGTTGTTTACCGCAGGTTGTCGTGGAGGCACATGTGTCCTAATAGGCCCATGCGGTGTGTGAATGTGCTGGAGCAGTGAAGGCGTGTGCAGCGACTGTATGTTGGAGCCCAAGGTACTGGTTCACCAGTCTCCGTGCGATGGATTCGTAGGTGACCGATAAGGCCGGTGCGTGAGGTAAAGTTGCAGGCGCAGTGTGAACAGAAAAAATTTCGTGGGGCTGGGGGTTGTCGTTCGTAGTAGTGTGGGTGGTAGTGGCAAGAGCTGAGGGTGGGCGTGGGTATCGGTGTTGTCGGCATTGCGGTGAATTCCGCTATCATGGATGCGCATGTGATCGAATAGGCCTATTTGGTGAGTGAATGCGCGAGGGTGGTAGGTTGGTAGATATGGCGATCTCTGCTGTGGGTTGGTGCTCCAGGCACTGATTCAACAGTCTCTGCAATGGCTTGGCAAGTGACCGACCAGGTTGATGCGTGAGATGAATGTGCGGTCGCAATGATAACAAGTTAGAGCCTAGTCTCCATCGCTGGTAATGGTAGTGGTGGTAGTTGGGAAGGAGGTATCACGTGATGAGTATTGGTATATGGTCCCTACGATGGTGGGTGTGGGGAAATTGATGCCAGGCGTGAGGTTTGGGGCTCCGAATGAGGGTTAGCCGGAGTTGCAGTGGTCGGATTGTTGTTGCATTGCGTCCGAAGGTGTCTGACCAGACGATTCGTTCGCGGAAGGTGCGTTGACAGGGTGGGCATGTGATGGCTTGGGCATTGGTGTTGTTGATCCGGGGCGCTGGTGACCTTCGTGCCGCCCTTTTGACCTTGGTGGCGGCGATCCGATGGGCCTCATAGATTGCTGCCCCTGTCTTCACTGTCCTCCTCCACGCCAGTCGGTTCACGATGAGGTTCTCCTAGTTTGACAGGTTTATGTGTAGTTTTTTCAGGACAGTCTTCAGAGTGTCTTTGTTGCGTCGTATTTGACCCCCTTGTTGACGAGAGCCCGTGGTGACATCTCAATAGAAGAGTCGTTCGTCGTCTATCCTCCCCATGTGGCCACTCCAGCGCATTTTTAGTTGTTTCAGCTGGGTGTAGATGCCGAGGATGCCTTTTCGTCCTATCACTTTTTTGTCCGGGATCATATCTTGTCATCTCAGCTTTAGTATTCTCGGAGGCAGCTTGGGTGGAAGTGGTTGAGCTTCCGCGCCTGCTTTCGGTAGACCTTCCAGGTCTCCGCTCCATACAGCAGTGTCGGCAAGATGACAGCCTTGTACGGCTTGAGTTTCGTGTTGAGATAGAGACCGTGTCGATTCCAGATAATCTTCTGTATGCGTCTGAAGGCTTGGCTGGCTTTAGTGATCCAATTGCTGACTTCATCGTATTTTGGTCCTGCGGGAAAGGTTGCTGCCCAGGCAGGTGAGGGTATCCACAGATTACAGTTGAGTGTCATTGAAATTGATGCGAGCTGCGTTGTAGGTGGCATTGGGCGGCGGCTGACGCATGAACACCTTTTCTCCTTGTTGATGTGCAGCCCGAAGTTTTCACAAGCAGCAGCGAGCCATGCTCCTTTGCATGTCCCCTTCTATCGTTGCATTGAATGCAAGACTGTAAGCGAACAGAAGTTCGTGGATGGTGGCTGTAGATACACGCGACTGGGAGTACATCCGCCGTTGATTGAGGAGTTGGCCATCCATTCAGTAGGTGATGGGGCTCTCGGGGCTTTCGTTATGGTAGGCATTCATTAGCATGGCAGAGAACATGAGACTGGAGAAAGTAGGCGCGAGGACGCAGCCCTGCTTCACTCCGTTGGCCACTGTGAATGCCTCTGTGATCACTCCGTTGTCCGTAACGTGCATCGTCATGCCATCATGGAGTTGACATACCATGTGAGGGAATCGCTGGGGACACTCGAATTTCTGCCCGTTCTTCCGCAGTCCTTCACGATTTCCGTGTAGAAGGTTTTCGTCAGATCTACGAAGGTATAGTAGGGGTGAGTTCGCATCTCCTGACACTTTCCTGCAGCTGGCGCGTGGCAAAGCTCATGTCGGTGGGGCCACGAGGCCGGCGGAAACTGCATTGGCCTTCTGGAAGGATTCCTTGTTCCAGTTGGACGTTGAGGCGATTGAGGAGAATTTGGCGAAGATTTTCCCGGCTATGTTGAGCAGCAAAATTCCTCGGTGATTATCGCTGGATTGGCGGTTCCCATTCTTGTAAACGTGGACGATTGTGGCGTCCATAAAATCCTGAGGGGCCTGTTCTTGGCGCCACATCGCCTGGAAAAGTGCTTTGAGCTGACAACGACTTCGGTAGAAAGCTTTCTTGTTCGCAGCGGTAGGGTGGTTAACGTAGGCTTCGTGCAACCGGTTCTTCTCGACGAGTGGAGTATGGATGGCTGCATCGTTGTCCTCGAACCAGTCTTGGTGTTGACAGCATGTGCGGCCGAGGACATCCAGGGCGGTGGACTGGACCGTGTCCCTCAGTTGGCACCAGCGGTTCTCCACGGACGCGTCCTCGTCGGCGAATGGGTAGGTTGGCTAGCCCGTTGGCCAGCTTATTGCTGTAATGGAGATGGTGAGCAGGCACATTCAACAAAACACTTGCATACGACTTTACACGTATTTGCTTATCTACTATTCGGACGACTGTATGGCCAGTTATATTCCATAGTCGTTTCAAGATTCCATAGCTGAGTTAGTGATAGCAAGTTGATGCACGGTGCCGAAACCGGCAACGCCCATGAATCAAACTACGTTTTCGTACCTAAACACCTTACATTTTACCTCTTATCCTCGTCAAAATTGTCACCGAAAAGTTGTCTTTATGTCACTTAACTACGACAACTCAGTACAACCGAGGCCCTGAGTACATAATTCCGGTCCCGATTTGCGACGTGAGCTGAAGATGAGTATAGAAGCAACCAGTCATTTTTAAAGTCATAACTACGACGCAACCAAGAACATTCTTCGATTCACCCAGTGGCGAAGAACATTGCAGCTGTCTGCCCAGATGGCTCACACCACATCTCGCAACGATGATTCATCCCGCCAACCCCGGAAAATTACGGTAAAGTCGACCAGAATTGACCGCAAAAGCAATTGGGCTGAAGTATTAACCTGAATAAAACAGACCTCTAACCTTGGAGACACTAAAACCATCAAATTATCCTCCAAATTAGTGACTTTTAGCGCTGTGAATAGCGTTCAAGATCGCCTTCGCCCAACAGGTGTCGTTAGTTGACGACACTTGTTATCGTCAGCAGAATTTCAACAACATCCTCAACTTAGTCTTCTCACATATAGTATCCACGAGGGAAGAAGAAAGGAGCAGCAACTGCTCCTCTTCGATGGGCTGGTCAAGTGAGATCCCAACCGCAAAATAGAAACAACGGCATGCTGGAAGGCGACCAGCACCAGGCATCTTCAAAATAGAGAATAAAGCGTCGGTAGTAAGCAATTGGCCTGGCAAGACTGTTTCCGCTGACACATGGATTCCAACCGCGCCAATTTCATGGACGGAAAGCGTAGACTTCAGTGTTTTCAACTGGAAACCAGCCTCATGGTGTACACCAGTTCCACATATTGTCCTTTAAGGAACAGTTTGCCGTGGTTTTAGTGTTCGGTTGCCTGAGTGTTTGTCCAAACACACCCTCATGTCTTGAGACAAATGAGTAAGCGCGAGTGCCGTATGGCAGAAGAATCGATCGATGCAGCAATTGCATGTCTGTTAGGTGTTGTGCTTTGCCCCATGCCGAACTCACGCCTACCTTCCTTTGTCCACCCTGCGTCGACTTAGGCTTTGGACTGGCCGATGTTGAGCAGAGCGTACCAGCCTCCCCGGATACGAAGTACAGGATCGCCAGTATTAGCAAGTGTTTCACCTCCCTCCTTACCGTCAGACTCCTGGAACAGGGCAAGTTGAACCTTGAGGAGAACATACAGTCCTATTTGCCCGACTTCGTTCCAAAAACGGTTGATGGAAAGCCTGTGAGTTCTTCACCCACCTGCTAGCTGCTGTGTGTATTTTAAAGATTCATGTTATCTCGAAGCTTTGATTTTTATATCTTATTTATATTTTAAAAATCTTGGATGGGTCTGCACGCGGAAAGGAAACTGTTACCTAGAGGCTGCAACATGGATGTGTGTTTAGGTTTTTCAGTTTACAAGCCGTATGCTTTAATTTCACGGAAAATCTTACATTCCTCTATGCCATTAAGAATATGCTATGTGATCTTCATAAAACTCTGCAACACATGTGGCCCATGTTTTATACTTGGTCAGAAGCATTACTGAACGTGTAGATACGATGCTACTTGAATGAAGATTGGACGATCTTGAAAAATATCAGAAGTAGAACCTTTTTAAACCCTAGATGTGCCCTTCCTTTGAGTATAAAACTTGTAGAAGACGTGATTTGCTACTAAATGAGTGCAAGAAAGCATATGTTTGCTTAAGTTTTCCATAAAAAATATGTGAATTTACAATGGCATTGAAATTCGGGCGAAAAACTGCATATTAGTCATGTGGTCACTTTTTACCGATTGTGGTCTTTGCAGGTGACTGAAAAGACGCGCATTCAAACGCCGGTATTCTGACGGGTCTGAAATATCTCGGGATCATGTTGCAAGATAGTTACTATTAAAACCTCACTTAAGTAATCCTTTCAGAATTTCGGTTAACGTTTCATGAGATCGGTCACTGACTGTGGCTCCTTCCGGGAATATGCGACTTCCTCTAAACCGTGTGGCAAAATGAGTACTTTGTCCATTCTTCCTCAGAATTATGACTACCGTTATTCAGTTATCACAAGTCTACTGAAGAAATATTGACTAGTTCTGTAAGATTTTTTCACCGGTATAATTTTTGTAAGTACCTGAAAGCATTCCCACCCAAAAGCCGCGATGTTACCCTGTGCGATTGGGATTATTTCCCATACGAGCCGGTTCTCCCTCAGTTTCCGCGTGAACTCTATCTGGTAAATTTATCACTACTGTGCATATTTCAGTAAGCTCTTTTCGATACCTATAATGTTTGCTGCCTATGATCTGGAGTCTTACCACTGCGGCTTTTTCAGGGTTTTATCACCGTAAGGCATCTACTCAGCCACACAAGCGGCATCCGTCACTACCACAAGATCAGTAACATTGATGTGTCTGAGGAGAAGGAGAAGGATAAGAAAAGAGGTGAAAATACTTACGTAAGTTTTGGTGGTTGCGTCGTTGCCTTTGTCTCCCGCCCCATTTAAGAAACAGTTCACATTTTTACCGGTCCTGTTATGCGAGCTTCTCGACTTCCTCAGATCATAAAACGCGGTTTGCATTTCTTAATTTTTACCTGAATTCCTCCAGCCACCAAAACTTGACCACCTTGCTGAAAACGGATAAATAACCGCAACGCACCCAATGCTCCCTTGGGTGCCTTACCGACCGCTAACATGTGCTTGCATGCATATCTGAACTGTATTTAATAAAGCTGATTTCGTTTTTAATGTAGTCATGGCAGTAGTTTCTGATTTGAATTGGTTCTGGTATGAAGGATTTCCCGATGACGTCCACTGTTATGTCAATACGTTACTTTCTTTTCTCATTTTTAACTTAGGAAACATCAGAATTTTTAAACACGAAACCCTACGACTCGGCGCAAGAGGCGTTGGAGATGTTTCGCGATGACGCGCTACATCACCTGCCCGGTGAAGACTACACCTACAGCACCCATGGTTACACACTTATCTCAGCCATTCTGGAGTCTTGTGTGGCCCGAACGTCTCCGCCGTTTGATCGACCCCTACCAATCATTGGCGCTAGCAAACTCGACAAAAAGGAGGATAAAAGTGGTAAAACGCCCATGCCTGAACACGCCAAGATGCACTCCCTGCTGACCAGCCTTTTCGCCTTCCTGGGCCTCCGAAACACCCAGTTGGACTACCCAAATACCATCATCCAACATAGAACCAGGTGGGTGGTCCTGTGTATGAGGGCGAAATACCAGGTTTTTAAAAGGCTAGGCAACACCGTGGCTGGGTGGGTCTCAAAATAAGTTCATTCAGATCCTTTTAAACCGCGATCCGAGGGGTCTTGTGGAAGTGAGTGGTCGTTAGAATTATGAACTCGCCATTTTTCCCGACTCTCTGTTATTGGTCCTATGTGATGTTGATGATTTTGTATCCTTGTGGGTTTGTTTTTAGAAAAAAAAAAAACAAGTCATATTGGCTCATATCATGCGCTAATCGGGCCACACTGAGCCGGCCCGAGTCCTATACTAGTGCAATAGGTGCATGCGAGGCACATTATACGGAGGCTAGGTCGTGTATGTGGCACGCACAGAGGAGGTTTTTAGGTATGTCAGGAGCTGCGCCTGTTCCCCGAACCAGTTCATTGAACGGCTCGAACATTGGCTGTGGCCTGATAATGGGAATAGAGAGTGAGGTCGACGGCTCAGTGCATTTTCCTCACTACAGAAAATGTGAAGCGCTGAAAGCTATAACGATGCGCTAAAAGCCGTGGCTGGGAAAAAAACCACTGACGGGATAACTCTGATCGCGCAGTTAATCCAGTGTGTGTTCGTGTGGAGTGGCTGACTGGTGGACTGAGCTTCAGGCTGCAGTTGCCCCTTACTGAAGCCTCTATGGCACTCCCATTCCATGAGATCCGAGTCAGATGTGGCGGTACGCTTAGGGGCGGCTCCAGTCGAGCCAGCCACCAGCGCCCTCTCCCGCCTCTGGTCTTCTTGACTTGGTCATGGCACCAGGCTTAGGTTGGCGGAGGAGGAGTGTGGTAGATGCAGCGCAAGTCACCGTCCCTGTGCCTGTCCTGCTGTGGAGCACGCGGTGGATCTCATCGAAATCTACGGTCTACTTGTCATATGCGGAGGGTAATATCACCTTAGTTATTGCGCGCAATCTCACCACCGTTTGTCCGACGCGCTCAGACAGGCCGTATCTTAATAAATCGTGGTTTCCGATGTTTCCGTACTCCCTTCAAAACGTGGCTTACACTTCGAAGGCCCCTTATCGGGGCTTTTATGGCACCTCTGATCACTGTAAGACCCTAGAACCGCCTCCCTTTTGAAACCCTTATTCAGCTAGGTAAGGCCAAGTCTTGTCTGACATGCTGTTTCGTTTGTCAGCCACTACGCTCACACCCATCTGCGGTCTTATCTTTTTCTCGTCGCGTGAACACGGTGGGTTTGTAAATACGGTGTGCCAAATATCGTGTGGGTCTGCTTTGCTGTAAGTAAATTTATGTGCGTGTCACAGCCACTTTCGGATCCACATAGCTTGTGAAGATAGGGCTTTCTGTGGTGAAACGGGTAAGCCGTCTTCTTGCTCACCAGGGTTCCCCGATTCCGGCCTCATGTATTATTTTCTTGAGTGAACCAAATAACTGTTATCGGCATAAAAGGTGTGTTGCTATTGCTTCTTCTGATTATATTCACGGAAGTTGTATCTTCGATGTTGATCAGCCTCCTGTTCAGAAACAATTACCCAACAGTATATATGATGAGTGGCTTTACGCACTCCAAATGAAAATGTTGCGAATACTCGTAGTTTTCGACGTTACCAATACTGTTTCCCGAATGGGTCTGTCGGACTCCCGAGAAATAGCTTGGTCTCTTGTCAAGGTGTAACTTTACTTTGGAGGCATCCTCATCCAGGATACGTGACTCGGATTTAACACGCATCTGTTGAACCTCTTTCAGAAAGAACATTTGGCAAAGACACTTTAATTCCTAACCCTCCACCCATCTCTTTCTTATCTACAGTAAGTGTCCTAACTCATGAAATCTGATTGATTTCATGAGTTACGGCCCGTTTCGCCAAATCAGCGCACACTGCGTCCACCAAATCTTTACACCAACAAAGAACCGATCGTTAGGAAATATATGGCTTTTTGTGGATTACAAATTAACATTACATTGTCTAGAAATGCTAATTGTTTAGAATAGGTGCGGATTACGAAAATGTGAAAAATTGACCTAGTTGAGTAAATTGAAGTCGGAAATGTATAGGAAGCCTGTCCATGCAATTAAACGAGTGAATAAAGCAGAAAAAGCCAAATTACTTTTGAAAATAATTATTTTCAGAGTTTTGCAAAAACATATTCCTCCAGATTAAGCGCACCGTAAAGTATGGCCATCATCAAGCAGCCTAACATGAAAGTGTATATTGTAACACCGTTTCACAAGAATTGGTAGTTTTTCTACCGTTTTTACATTGTCTTAGATGCGTTTGGCCAAGGCAAGCAGATTTTCGCTTCATTGCGCCGATAGGGACGTCACAGGGATATAATATTTAACAAGCTTACATGTTCACAGGTCGGTCGAGGACTAATAAATTTAAATAGAATCGTCAGATGCAATCGTAAACGTACCATTTGGTGTATATAAACATAAATATTCTATTTTTTAATTTATCTATAAATATTTCGGGTTTCATATTATGATGAGTTGCAGATAGTCTTTGAAAATGGGGTGAATTCTTTACGATTTTCAGTGTCTTCAGTCGACTGCCCATAAATGTACATTCCGTTCGGTGTGTTTTGTAAAACCCTCAAAATAACATATTTCTTAAAAGTATTTACCGAAGCAGTGACTTTTTGGGCATTCTTTCTAATGCAAACGGTCGTCTGGGTCATGTTTGTAGACTCACACAAACATGAAAACTCGCTGCCATGAAAAATGAACGTCCACAACAAAATCTGGGAAATATATGCCTATAATTAGTTACAAAATTTCCTATAATGAGTTACCTTTTTAAAAAGTGCTTTAACAAGATGTTTCGCTGTCGAATTCCTGCGTAATTAACGTTTGTTCAAAGGAAAGTCAAGAAAAAACTGGGACCGTTTGACCAAATTTTCAACCTCACTTAAAAGTAGGGATTTAATTTCTGCTGAAAATTAAAGAGATATCTTTTTTCTTTCTATTGGAGCGTTTTTCGACATCTTTGCTTACTTCTCAGTTTAGTTCTAAGCTTTCAATTACACAAGAGAGTGACCGAATATATACTAAGAGTTTGCGATAAAATGTCGATTTCCCGCCTCTTCCGTTTCAAGTTTCCTTATTCATTTGTAGTCAACTGCAGACTTAAATTGTATTTTCAAGTTTTGCGTATGCCGTGACTGCGAGAAGTCGGGGTGTATCATCGCGACTCGTATATAAGCGCGTTTCAGGTCCTTATTACCTGTGTGGTAAAACAAAGTACATTCACAAAAGTTTATAACAGCGTTTTTTTTGGTACAAAAACGTCATAAAATTGCAAAACTTGATTTTTTAAGCTAAATATACCATCATTTTTCCGAAAACAAGGTAAACTCTCAAACTTGCGTTCGCCTGATTTTCGTGAAAACAAAACAAAATGTATCGTACTCCGAAGGGTTATATTCCAAATTTTTCCGGCCTATATTAATGTTCATTCATAGTACTGCGCATAAAAGCGAACGTTTTTGACCTGTAGCTTGTAATAACGTAGGAAAATTCCTGGATAGCAAGAAACGTCTGATTTTGCCCCATTTAGCCCCGTTTTTCCATGAATAAACTGATCTGAAGTGATCTCTTTATTATTAAACAGCATTTTTCTTCATCAATTAAATACAAAAAACAGAACTAACACCTTAGAGTGCCTGCCCTGCTACTACCTCAAATTCTGATGTAGACATTTTATGAGTTAGGCAATCTACTGTATGCCTTTGGTAGGCAGTACCGTCGTGACAAGAGGGGTCGTCTCATCCTGGCGCCGTGGGTGGACAACTCCTACAAGTGGGGTGGTGGTGGCATCCTCTCCTCCGCGCCGGACCTGATCCAACTGGCAAACCACCTCGCTCTTATATACCTTGACGAGGCCTCTGCCGCCCCGAAGGTCATCTCTCGTGATAACCTGGTTAACCTTTTGTGGAACCCGGTACCAGGCACTCTACAGGGCAACTGGCTTGTCGGTGGTCTCTATGGACTGGGCTGGTTCGTAGCTCGGTGAGTTTGCTAAAGTGAGAACAAGAAAACTCCAGTTTACCTACTCCTAGGGAAAACAACGGCTCGTCTGTTTTTCTCCCAATTATTTCGAACGACTTGATGTAGAGTTTTTCCAGTTAACCTTGATGTCTACGCGCCGACAACCTGTCTAAAAATTTTTTTGAATATGACTGGCAATCGTGGGCCTCAATGTGGTTTTTACTGATTTTACCCTTCCCGTCGCTGCTATTGTGTGTAGAATCGGGGTGCCTTTTACAATCGATTCGAAAGCCAACTATGCTTAGTGTCTAGCTCCATTTTGGAATTTCAATTCGCAATTTTGGAAAGTATCGACAGGGCTTCCGCTAAAATAGGTGGATTTTTATCTCAAACTTGGTTAGAATTGAAGTGTTTTGTACTTTTAACGCACTACATTTGGCTAAAACGATATGGAGATTGGTTTGTCAAGCATGCTCAAAACTAGGCAAAACTGAACACGGTTCTAATATAGACACATTTCTCAAAACGCTTTACTCGGAGACTGGCCCCCTGTTAGTGCTTGTATGAATATTGAACATCTACTTTCTAATTGCCAAGCTACTGACCAACTCCCAATGGGCTGCCATTAGGGCCAATCGCACCAAGTAGATCCTAGAGTTCCCTTTTCCTGTCTTGTACGGTAATCGAGTTTTCCCTAGCTTGTAGTAGAGGCATGTTGAATTGACGACGGTAGGCGAATCAGGGGTATCTACTCGTCTCGCTGCCTTTTAAAGTCGTCACCTTTCCATGGCTTTTCACCATATGACATCTTCCAAAGGTCCTGCTTCACACCCCATTTATCAGGGCGAATGTAAGCTGGCGTCCCCTCACAAACTTGTCCTTGTATTGCAGTGTTTTTACCGGGAGCTGTCTTTTTTAGTCGATCAGGTGTGCCGGCTGATCGCGAACGCCCCTCTTATGATCGACTGTTTGTCGGACACTTGGGTGGTGCTGTGGGTGGCACCACGGCCCTTACTAATCAGCCTTCCGATCCGTCCGTCGGATGAATCTTCGATGCCGTCTCTTGAAGCCGGTCGCCGCCCTTTTTTTGACACCAATGCTTGCGCCTCTGGGCTGCCTCCAATCGCAGTTGTTATTCTGACCAATCTGGAACATGCCTCGGGTATTGGCACTCTGGCCATTCAGCTGGTCGAACTCCTGACAGCTGAGCTGGTGGACTACAGCTCCAAGAATTCAGACTCTTTCCAATTTTAGTCCCGGTTGATTTCGATCCAACTTCTACTCAGTTGTCTTGTGTACTCATGGCTTTTAATATTTTGTTGATTTCGCCTTGTTTATTTGATTTTTATCTGTTTGTTTCATTGTTTATCTTTTGTTGTTCAATTTTAAATCTGCCTTTTTGCGCCTAGTTGATCTTTTAGCATATTACTCGGAACTGTTAATTGGGCGAGGTCCTACTTTTGTGGCCTCGAAATTGTTAGGTTTTATGTGTGCTCTGCTCTTCCAACAACCGCGCTGAACCCGATTACATCGATCGAACAGTGAAGCTCCTTGGTAATTTTATTTAAATGTACAATTCCTACTCTTTGGAATCTCTCTCTCCGACTTGCTCAGCCTGTAAAAATCCGATTTGGCGTCGCATGTTGAGGGTTTTATATGTACATGCTCCTCGTGGCTTCGGAATTACTTGTATTGTGGTCTTTCAGGGCTAGAAACAGCAGGTCTTATGGTCTGCAAACCAACGGTCAAGGCAGCCGCTTTTTGTATAAGAACTGGCTTTTAATTCCCGTTTACTACTGGAGTGGTTGCTCAGCGGGTAGTTAATACTGTAAAAATGTCTCAGTGCGCGTTTGATCGGCCTTGGTCGCTTCTTTGTCCGGTGAACTGCACTCAACTGCTGTGTGCGAGAATCCGCCCCAAAGTGACTGTATGTGCTCCTTACGCTTCTTTTGCATGCTCCACACCGCACATTTCGACATTAGAAAATTGGCGCTGCCTTCTCAACCGGAGGTCTGCAAAATGCAATTTGCCGACTAGAAGAAAATTCAAGATGCTGATCTATTTCAATAGAAGTTGCCAATCACATGCCGCCGAACTTATAAGTGGGACGTGGTCACTTGAACTTGGGCCCTGGTACCTCAGGTTACTTTTCTGAGCTTTCGGACTATCGTTGAACACAGGCATTAACGATGAGAGAAGCAGCAAACTGGGTGGTATTTGCAGGACATTTAACCCGTTCAGCGGCCAGATCATGAGGTGACCGTAAGTGGGTGGGAGGTCTGTATGCCAGTCCATTGAGCCCTCAGTGTTCCAAGTTTATCTGGCGTTTCAGCTTGCCCTGCTTCCAATCAGAGGGATTACCTCGGGGTTGTGGGCAGCAATTCCTGATAATTAAACCCTTGTTCACATACGCGTGGACCCAGCTGTCCACCGGTTTGATTTGTGCACGTGAAACGATTGCCCATTGACCCGGTTCTACACTTTCTGTTTGGATCATTGTGCGACCCTAGTGCCTGGTCCGGCAGAGCGTCTTCAGTTGCTTCTGAGGAAAAAAAGGGACAGGTAAGCGACAAAATGGGTTACACTGAGAGCTTGCAAGTGAAGCAGAGGCGTAAACGTTCAATAGATGACTCTAGTTTTCGAAGGATATTAACAACGGCCTGAAGCAGATAGGAGACGGCTTACGTGAAGGTACGAGGAAGATGGTATAGAATAAAGAGGGATGTGAAATAATGGAATCCTGGGGGTATGGAGACAACCTGAAAGCCTGTCGTATGTCTGGTAAATGGGCGGAGACAATCTACACAACCCTTGACATGCTTGAATCAACAGCATTCTGGTAGAACATTTAACAGTCAGGTCATCAGAACATTTAGCTACGCCATCATCAGTTCGATCTTCGCGGACGCCGAGGTCAACCGCGTGCCCTTCGGAGTGACGCTACACCGGTGACTTACAGTTTATGTAGTTTCCAGTGGTGTGAACTTGTGCAGCATCTAGCGCACTCTTTCTTCTCTCACCCACCTGTTCCCCGTGGCAAGACAGAGTCAGTACGACCGGACGCTACACCGGTGACTTGCAGTTTATGTAGTTTCCAGTGGTGTGAACTTGTGCAGCATCTAGCGCACTCTTTCTTCTCTCACCCACCTGATCCCCGTGGCAAGACAGAGTCAGTACGACCGGACGCTACACCGGTGACTTGCAGTTTATGTAGTTTCCAGTGGTGTGAACTTGTGCAGCATCTAGCGCACTCTTTCTTCTCTCACCCACCTGGTCCCCGTGGCAAGACAGAGTCAGTTCGACCGGAGGCGGACTGGAATGCGGTGGCTGACAAAGCTAAGCAGCCGTTCTACGTATGACACACGCGACTGGTAGGCGCACGTTGCACCAGTTTTTTTGCGGGGATAAGGGGCGGCAGCTTGGATTGCATCCGAGTGGGTGTGTTCTAGAGCCCACATTTAAGGGGAGGCCATAGCAACCTGCCCGTCCGTCCTGAGAGGACCGGGTCAGTTGACAGCTATCCGAGCCACGACTTTAAGCACGCAATTAATTCCAGTTTGTTAGGTTCATTATAGTAAGGGATGTACTGGAATGTCCTTTGGACGGCGTCCCCAGGATTGCCCTCACTCCCACCTCTGAAACAGTCGGCTGTCCGAGTCTGTCATTTTGCTGGTGCTGGGATTGGACGCAGTGGCTGACAGAGCTGCGCCAGCCTGTACGTTTGCCACACACGACCTGGTTGGGCGCCAGGTTTCAGCAAAGAACACGCTTCCCACTTACGCGAAAGGTGCCTCTTCTGTGAATGGGATGAGTGATGTGAGGTGGCTTTGATCTGCGGTGTTTTACAGAAGCTTCCCATGTAGGTGTATGTGTGGCCTGCTAGGCCCATACGGTGACTGAATGTTCGAAGGTAGTTAGGGTGGGTGTATATTGGTGCTTCTGGCACTGGATGGATTCGAAAGT
This sequence comes from Schistocephalus solidus, assembly GCA_017591395.1. NCBI lineage: Eukaryota > Metazoa > Platyhelminthes > Cestoda > Diphyllobothriidea > Diphyllobothriidae > Schistocephalus > Schistocephalus solidus. The sequence goes on along the minus strand of WEDG01006741.1, from coordinate 15,758 downwards.
TCCTGACCTGGCTGATGCGTGTTGTTCATGTGCGGTAGAAATATGGTCGGGATAGGTTGATATTGGTGCTTTTCTGACAACATGGACGGTGGTGGAGTTAGTTAATGTGTGAGGTGGATTTGAGCGTGTCAACATTGCGGCGAATTCTGCTGTCGTGGATGCGCAAGTGACCAATCAAGCCAACCTGTGACACGAAGGTTCACTATGAGTACCCGTGGGAATCGAGTCGACATTGCAGGTGGAGGAGGAAGTGGTGCTTATGGTGGTTGTATTGATGTCGGAGATGGTGGGTGGCGGTGGGGCATCGAGAGTTGGCTCACTGGTGGTCATTTTGCCTCCCCCCTCATGGGGTTCAGGTAAGGGTGATGGTTGAGATTGTAAAGTTACTTGCTGCTTTGAGCCCGAAGATGTCTGACGAGGCCGTTCCGTGGGTATTGATGGCGTGGACATGGGGGGTGGGCGTCGTGGTCACGAGTCCGCACCGATTAAGACTTGTGACCTGCTCTTTTTGCTTTGACAGCGGCAGTTCAGTTGGTTTCGTGTATTTGTGATTAAGTCCTCACTGCTGCTCTCCAAGCCGGTCGATCCTGCGCAAGCTCTCCAGATCGATTTTTAGATCCTGAATGAGGTCCGCATCCTTGTGGTGACACTTTTTTTCTTGATGGCGAGCACCCGCAGCGACATCGCCAAAAAGAGTTTCTGAAGTAGGCACTCGTCATCCATCCCCGCTAGCTGCCCGCTCCGGTGCTGATCCCTCGTCATAGCGTGGCTGCTGACCATTCCGACTTGTTCCAAGAGTTCCGTGTTTGGGAATCTTGCCCTGTTACCTCAGCTATAGTAGTCGCCGGAGGAAGCTGAGGTGAAGTTGTTCACCTTCCTGGCTTTGTTGGCGTGGATGATTCATGTCCGCCCTGCCATCGTCAGGACTACCCCTTTGCACATTTTGAGTGAGGCGAAGGTCACAGTGCTTCCAGACTGAGGCCTCTAGACAACCGAATGCCTGGGTGACTGGCGGTCTAGTGGGCCGCTTCTTCGTCTTGAGATGAGCCTTGTTGGCTGTGATATAGGATTCTATGTAAATCGTCGTTGGATGCATGACCACCGAATCCTCCTTTTTGTTAATCTGTCCGAAGTTGGCGCAGACGGATACGAAGAGATCCCCGCCTCTGCTGCTTTAATTACACACTCATCCACGCACGGTAGGTTCTGGATTCTCGCCATGGATACTTGGGATTGTGCTTGCATGCGCCGGACGTTGGGTAGCTGTACGTCAAGCTGGTAGGTTATGTTGATTCCTGGCTGCTCACGATAGGCGTCAATCAGCCAACCAGAGAACGAGATCGAAGAGGGGTATCATGTATACCTCCCTATTTCACCTCGTTGATAACTGCAAATATTTTTGATACCGTCCCGTGGCCCTCGTTGTGCTCCATCGTGCAGTTGGCGTACCGTAGGTGTGAAGCGCTCCAATCATCCGAATTTCAGCATTATTTTCCGGCGTTCGTCGCGAGTCTACGGTACCAGAGGCCTTTGTCAGGTCCACATTGGTAGTCTAAAGGCTAGTCCTCACTTCCTAGCCTTTTTCTTACCCCTCGCGGGCTGCAAATATCAGGTCGAATATTTTGCGGTTCCTTTGGAATCTGAATTGGTTTTCTGGGAGGAGTTCTTGTTCTAAGTCCATGGTCAGGAGATTGAGCAGCGCACGGACGAAGATTTGCCTCGCAATGATGGGTGAAGCGAAGACCCCCATATTTTCACAAAGATTCTGCCTCACCTCGAATTTTGTGGATGTGGACGATCGCGCGTCCCTGAAGTTCTCAAAGACTTGCCCTTTGCCGCATTTGAAAAAGAAACAGTCAGCTCTTGGAAAATGTGAGGTAACACTTAATTGGGAAAAAAAATCACTAATGGTTTCGCTTTCTCCCGTAAGCATGCACTGTTAACATGAAGAAACACACACGCAAAAGCAAGCAATGTAAGGCAAGCATGACAGTTCGACCGTCGATTACGACGAGGTCCACCTTATGCTCCACGGAAGGGTGCTGCAGGGATGGTGACTTGCGCGTTATTTATTTTAAATTGATAGACGACTTGCGCTGCATCTACCGAACTCTCTCCTCCTCCCCTACCTGAGCCCGATGTCATGACAGAGTCAAGAAGACCGGAGATGGGAGAGGGCGCAGGTGGCTGGGCGTGTTACCACACCTGGCTCTGATCCCACTGAGTGGGAGTGCCATAAAGGCCACATTAAGAAGGAGCCATTTTAGCCTGACTCTTAGTCCGCCAGTCAGCCGCTCCACACAAAATACACATTGGGCTGATCACGTGGTCCGAGTTATCCCGTCAGTTGGCAACCTTCCAAGCCACAGTTTTAAGTGCACCGTGATAGTTTCAAGCACGTCCGATTGTTTAGTGAGGAAAATGCGCTGAGCTGGTGACCTCACTCTCTCCCCCACCCCCAAAATCAGACAACTATCCGAGCCAGTCAGTTGTCTGATGTGGGATTGGGCGCATTGGCTGATGGGTAGGCGTACCCGTCTTCGCGCGCCACAGCACGACCTGGCCAACATAACGCACATACCAGGATTTACTTACTCAGGGGATATGGAGGAGCCATCGCCGTCTGACTCCCAGTCCACTGGTCAGCCACTCAACATGCACTGGGCCAATGGCATGGTCTGATGTAAGCGTCAAATTGGCAGCCTTCCCAGCCACTGTTTCTAGGAAACCGTGATATTCTCAGGTACGTGATGATGCTGAGGGTGTTGTCTAGGTATTAATGTAGATGGTGTGCGTTGGTGTGGCTTAGCCTCCGGTGGTTTACCGCAGGTTGTCGTGGAGGCGCATGTGTCCTAAGAGACCCATGCGGTGTGAAAATTTGTGGGAGCAGTGGAGGTGAACGCATCGACTGTATGTCGGAGCCCCAGGCACTGGTTCACCAGCCTCCGTGCGATGGATCCGCAGGTGATCTGACCAGGCCGATGCGTGTGTTGAAGTTTTCGGGCACAGTGTTTAGTAGGAGAAATCAGGAGAGGCTGGGGAATGTCATTCATGGTAGTGGAGGGTGGCAATGGCATTAAGAATGGCAGGAGCGGAGGGTATGCATGGGGTATCGGTGTTGTCGGCATTGCGGTGAATTCCGCTGTCATGGATGCGCATGAGACCGAGTAGGCCCATGCGATGAGTGAATGCGCGAGGACAGTGAGGCCAGTTGAGGTGGCGATCTATGCTGTGTGTTAGTGCTCCAGGCACTGTTTTCATCGAGTCTCTGTACGATGGATTCCCAAGTGACCGACCAGGCCGATACGTGAGGTGAATGTGCGGTCGCAATGAGGACAGGTTAGGAGAGAGTCCCCATCGCTGATGGTGGTGGTGGTGCCGGCGGCGGTGGTGGTGGTGATGGCGGTAACAGGTGATGACTATTGGGATGTGGTCACTATAATGGTATAGGTAATGGAAATTGATGCCAGGAGTAGGGGTGGGGGAGTCCGAATGAGGGTTGGTAAAATTTGACGTTGAAATTGGAATTGTCGGATTGTTGGCGCATTACGTCCGAAGATGTCTGACTAGGCCGATTCGCGTGCGGAAGGTGCGTTGACAGTGCGGACATTTTGGAAGGGTCTGGGCATCGGTAGTGTTCGTCCGGGGCGCTGGTGACTTTCGTGCCATTCTTTTGGCCTCGGCAGCAGCGATCCGGTTTGCCTCATAGATTGCTGAACCAATCTTCACGGATCTTTCTCCATGCCGGTCTATCCTGGGCGAATTCCTCCCAGGTAGCCGGGTTGATTTGCAGATGCATCAGCGATTTCTTCAAAGTGTCCTTGTAGCGTTGTTTTTGACCTCCTTGTCGGCGGGCACCCATAGCGACATCTCCGTAGAAAAGTCGTTTGGGTAGTCGCTCGTCGTCCATTCTTACCAGGTGGTCGCTCCATCGCAGTCGCACTTACCTCAGCATGGCGTGGATGCTGAGGATTCCGGTCCGCTCCAGGACTTCCGTGTCCGGGATCCTGTCTTGCCATCTCAGCTCCAGTATTCTGCGGAAGCAGCTGAGATGGAAGTGATTCAGCTTCCTGGCTTGGTTCAAGTAGACGGTCCAGGTCTACGCTCCGTAAAGGAGTGTCATCAAGACGATGGCCTTGTACATCTTCAGTTTGGTGTTCAGGTGAATACCGTGGCGATTCCACACGGAGGCCTGCAGCCAGCCGAAGGCCTGACTGGCTTTGGAGATCCGTTGGGCAACCTCGCCATTGAATTTCGTGTTGAATGACAGCGTGCTTCCCAAATAAGCGAAGTTTTCCACATTTTTGAGTTGAGCACCGTTGAAATTGATTAGGCGAGCATTGTATTCCGCGCTGGGTGGCGGCTGGTGAATGATAACCGTTTTGGCTGTACTGATTGTTAATCCAAAATTGGCGCAGTCTGTGGCGAAGAGGTCCATGCTCCTTTGCATATCCTTCACCGTCACGGTGTTAAGGGCGCAGTCGTCCGCGAAGAGCAAGTCCTGGACTATAGCCGTAGACACGCGCTTTGTGGCCCTTTATACGCCTACTGTTGGGAAGTTGCCCGTCAGTTCTGTAGGCGATGCGGATACCAGGCTGCTCATCACGGTAGGCGTCCATCAGCATAGCCGAGAACATGAGACTGAACAGGGCTGGAGCCAATACGCAGCCCTGCTTCACTCCGTTGGTCACTGCGAATGCTTCGGATACCGTCCTGTTGTCAGTGACGCTCGCCGTCATCCCGTCATAAAGCTGACGCACTATTTGCGTTAACCGCTCAGGACAGCCGAATTTCTGCATGAATTTCCACAGTCCGTCACGATTCACCGTGTCAAATGTTTTCGTCAGATCCACGAAGGTAGTGTATAGGTGAGTTCGCATCTCCTGGCACTTCTCTTGTAGCTGGCGGGCGGCAAAGATCATATCGGTTGTTCCACGGTGTCGGCGGAAGCCATATTGGCTTTCCGGGAGCAGGCCCTGCTCTAGGTGACTGTTCAGAAGATTGAGGAAGATACTGGCGAAGATCTTCCTGGCGATGTTGAGCAACGAGATGCCTCTGTGATTATCACAGAGATGCCGGTTCCCTTTCCATTTGTAGAGATGGACGATGGTCACATCTTTGAAATCCTGAGGAACTTGTCCCTGGCACCACAACTCCTGGAAGAGTGTTGTGAGTTCTGCCATCAGCCGGGGCTTACCGTGCTTCTAGACATCCGGTGGGATTGCGTCGGATCCAGGTGCTTTACCGCTGGAAATCTGTAGCATGGCCCAGATGGTTTCTGGTAGGGAAGGCGGCAGATCCAGGTCATTGTTCGTGTCCACTTGAGGGAGCCAGTCAATGGCAGCGTTGGAGATGGCTGATGAGAAATTAAGGACGCTTCTGAAGCGTTCGGCCCAGCACTTCAGAAGTTGCGATTTTTCTGTCAGCAGTGTTGTGCCGTCAGAGATGAGTAGAGATGTAGTCCCCTTGATACACGGGCCGTAGATGGCCTTGATGGCTTTGAAAACGTTTTTCATTTCATTGCGGTCCGCATACCGCTGGATTTCCTCAGCCTTTCGGATCATCCAGGCAACCTGCATCTCCAGCAGCCGGCACCGGCATCTGAAGAAGGCTGCTTTGTTGGCATCAGTCCAACCCCCAACCCGCCTTTAGGCAATTTGCACTTCGAAGGCCAAACATTACCCTAAAACAATTGAATTTTTATAGAGTGCGCTTATTTCCTTTGACTATAATGAGTTATCTCACGGGTCTAGCTTTGGCTTTATGCTTCATTATCCTTTTTCAGATAAATATTTTAAATTAGTTCGACTCCTTTTATGTCTGCTTCTTTTGGTTAATATGTCATGAGGCATTAGAGTAACCGCAGTGAGGGTTTTCCGTGTCCATAAATCCTGTCTCTTTCAAATACAATGCTTTTCTACTTTTTAACACCGCCAGGTTTCAGGTCTGCATATTGGCGGCTGTTAGTAAGCGTTTCGGAGATGCGTTTGAGGTAATGAGCCTTCTTGTGAAACTTTCACTCTCATTGGTTTATGCGAGCCAATTAATTTGCGCTTAAGGCAGGTCCTTCATGGCTGCGCGCCTTTTAACTCGTGAGTGCAAGTACCTCAACACACCTGTAATAGAAGTCTGGAAAAATCTCTACCACCGAACTTGATGCTTGCATTTTCAAGACCACCAAGGGCTCCAGTTTCCCCAACAAAAGGATGCTGACGCACAGACAGATGCAGAGACAGTAGATCCAGAGACTAAAGATGACAGCCAGTCGGTTGTCACTCGCACCTGGAGGATACTTCGCATCTGCTTGGCGGAGTTACTCGGAACAGGTCTTCTTTCTTTTGTATGTGTCCGAACTAAGGCAGATTCTGCCTTCCCCGAGGATCTACCGCCTATCTTGGTGGGTCCTTTGGCTCTCATCATGGGTACTTGGCTTGCTGGGCCAGTCAGCGGCGGTCACGTCAACCCGGCAGTAACGCTGACCTTGACCCTCTGTCGGACACTTCCCCCAATTTACTTGCCCTTGTACTGGTCGAGTCAGATGGCTGGTGCCTGTGCGGGAACCATTTTGGCTTTTGCTATGAATGAAACCTCCATGAGCCATCTTAGAAATCACTCTCTTGAATTCGGGAAAGGAGATAAAGCTCAAATCATAAGTGAGCTGTCAGCAAGTACGATGTTCCTCCTCAATGTTGTCTCGGGTGGTGATACTAAAAGACCTGGCCCTTGGACGGCTGACGGTAACCAAAAAGGCCTCTCGATTGGGCTGATGTCGATGCTGCTGGGAACTGCTTTGGTAATTCTTTAGAAAGATAAAATTGCAAGCCAAATATAAAATGACAATAGCAGTAGGAGTCAAGTCTGAGTATAAGTTTGTGAGTCTTTGTATTCTGATCACCCATCTGGTCTGCAAACCAGCACTTCCATATCCGAATCTGCAATTGACAACTGGTGGCAGATTTTATATTAGGAAATTTAAAAAAGAATATAAAGTTAACGTCACGGGTATAAGTCAGGAGAAAACATTAAAACATGTGTGTTCTTTACTAAAAGTAATAACACTTACTACTCGGTGTCAGTCGTATTCGCCTTGCAAGGTGCTCTTTATACTGTCAGGAAAATTTGCTTCGAAGACCATTTTTATTAATAAAATCTACTCAAACTTTTAATAATGCTCTCTGAATAACACTTAAAAACGAAATTTCATCATGATTGTTGGGATTATCAGTAACTGTGTATTTTTCGTCTACGTTTATATATAACAAACAGCCATTCCCGAAAATTCTGCTAACTACTGGCTAGCTTTAAATTGATATTGAATTCTTGAAATCTCGGGTTTTGTTTTATGGAATACATGCACTTATAAGTGCCGGCACTCAGGCAGAATATAAAATAATTCTGAGTTAGCAGATAGTCTCATAATTTATCTATTCAACCAATCGCATGATCGAAGGCCTACGCAATATACATACAAACTCATAATATAACTAACCAAACTTATTGGACAACATTTAAAATTGAGAAAATTAAGTGCATTTCTGAGCCAGTTTAACGTGTCACCGATTTTTGATCTTCGGTGGTTAGGGTAAGGGTCTTTCCTATCATCATTTCGGTTCGATTTCCATAAAAGTAACCTAAATTTATATGCTCATGTAAATTCATAGTACTTCTCGGAAAAACTAAGACAACTTTTCGTCTTTCCTAGGATTTTCTAAATATTGGCCTTTTTGAAAATTAGCATTGAGTGGTCGGATTAATTTTTTAGCGAAATTTTCCTAACCACATATAGCTTAGTAAAAAACCTGCTTTTTCACCTGTTCTGTAAATATCCAAGCCCCCTTTAACCATGTTGGCTGCAGTGCCATTCGATCGCTCCCATGTTACCAATGAGGATCATTCATAAGCTATTAAATTGCATATAGAAGAACGAGTGGAATTAATAGGTCTGCGTACCTTAGAGTGACTTCTAGAAAGTCTCGAGGTTCAGATTTTTGCAACCATAGGAATTTCGTCTTCCTAGTGCTCATTTTTAAAATGGTGTTGCGTTACACATAGGACTATCACAAGTTAGCCACCGCATTCTTACGTGGCTTCCTGCATGGTCCTACTTCAACCCCATTTGAACTTTCCTTTTTAATATACTTGAAGTAAAAATAAGACGCAATTCCTCGAGTTTTGCATGGGACCAAGTTCTGCTATCACGTTACTATTTTAGCGGACTTTTCAAGTCGTCTGCGCCTCTTAGACTAGAGTTCTCACCAAAAGGCATGTGCATTATCGCGTGGTACTTTGGTTCTAAAACCCGTTTCGTTTGACCGAAGTGCGTTTTACTTTCAGCTGGCGAATAATGCACACCCCCTCGGAAGCACCGATATGGCCGGACTAACTTCTGGCTTTCTGAGTGCCGTAAAAGTACATCCGTTTTGGTTAGCATGATGGGTCCTCTTTAGCTGCACAGTTGATAAAAGTGAACACCGGCTAGACCCTCCATTCAGAGCACTGCTTTAATTCTTCTTTCTTTGGCTCCACCTACCTTCTTTTTGGCGTTTATTCTGAAGGTCGCAGCAACTTTTTTAAATTGCACTGTTTGTCAAAAAATAAAAAGTATAATTGATAATGATCACAATGGTCTGCTTGATTTTTGTATTGTAAAATGGCTAGTAATCCTTAAAACCTTGTGACAGAAAATCGTCATTTCAAGTATTTGCCGAGTTTTCCCAAGTGGGTCAAAGAAATTATTCAAATCTGCCAAAATCCTCTACTATTTGCAAATGATTTATTTGGTAAGAAATTCGACAATGCATGAAAACCTACATTAGTATTTGATCCGAACTCAACACCCAAAAGAGCGTAATGCACTTATAACAATGTGAGAATGAAACGAAGACTATTTGGCTTTTTTTCGTTAAATGCATGTCCTCTTAGGGAAATTTTAGAGTTTGTTTACTCGGCTAGAAGCTGGTATACTAAAATCTTCTTGGCTTTTAGGGCCCAGATTATCCTTGCAGTTTAAACCCAGCCATCGTTTTTGGACCCTGCAACTATCTTGAATGCCTATGGAAAATTTATGGTAAGTCATTACTTTGGTGTGTTATCAGACACTTATTGTGTTTAATCTCCTTGCGCGTGCTTCCTTTCAATCAAGTTTTGCATGTATTTTGAAGGTTATTGGGTATTATTTGAAAGTTTTAAACCACTTTACTCGAGTATTTCTGTTTATACGGTGACGCAAGTAACCAATTCCATTTGCAACTCGCAACAGTAAATGATAAGAGGACGTCTGCTCCAGGAAATTTTCAATTAATTTATGAAAGAAGAGTTAAGATATAATAGGGCAACAATTACCGCCAGTCATGACCAGAAACTGACTTGGTCGGTACGTATTACGATGGTAGTGGCCATGTATGTACAAGCCGCTGTGGTTTGGACACAGTTATATGAATCCCCGTACTACAGGCGGTGTAGCACTAAATTCCAGGGGATGGCAAGCTGGTGTATGAGAATCCCCTTTTGTGGTTTTTGTTCGAGTTCTGCGGCGTAGTAGCCTGTTCTGTATCTGTATTGTAACTGCCAGTTGGACCGTCGTGGCCGACTATGAGCCCCACAACAAAGTGGGTGCAGAAACGGTGACTTGCGCTGCATCTATCGTACTCTCTCCTTCCTCACCCTCTTGCCTCAAGAAATAATCAGGAGGCAGGAGAGCGTGCAGGTGGCTGGCGTGAACGCGCACCTAGGCGAGCCATCACACCTAGTCTACGCATAAACCTTAGGATTTCACACAACAAGGAGAGTGGGGGAGGGCAAATTGATCCAAAGTGAGTGAGGGTGGCATAACGGTTACATAAAGAGGAAGCCACTGCAGCCTGGCTCTCCGTCTTAAGAGGAGGACCGAGTTATACCGTCAGTTGGCAGCCTTCTAAGCCACAGCTTTTAGCGCACCATGATAGATTCGAGCGCTTCGGATTGTTTATTTTGAAGAATCTGCATCGAGACATTCGACCGCATTACCTCTTCCCACTTCCACACACCAGTCAACTCTCCGAGACAGTCAGTTTTCTGATGCGGTGTTGGAGCGACATCTGAAGCAGGCGGCTTCACTTGCGTCAGTGTGGCAATTCATGTAGGCTCTCTGGGATATCGCAAGTACCTGTGACCTCCGCAGTTATCCCTGTGTTGTTATCTGTGCAGGCTTTTGTTAAATTTTAACCTGTGCTAAACTACAGTCGACTGACCTTAGTGAAGCACATCTTATTTTCGGTCAGTGCAAGCTACTGTTCGAAAACAGTCCTGGGAAATTACTGTTTCTCTTGGACAGTTCGGATTAATTGCAGTGGCTCGCGAATATCGATTATATTGACCTCGTTTCTGGACACAACAAAATCCAGTGCGAGAGGGCAAACAATCACCATTTACCAGAGTATATCACGGTGTCCTAGAAACCGTGGTTGGGAAGTCTGCCAATCTGACGCTTCCACCAGACCACGCCGTCGGCTCAGTGTATGTGCTGTGTGTCGAGTGACTGACCAGTGGACTGGGAGGCAGACGGCGATGGCTGCTCCATATCCCCTGAGTTTTTGAATCCTGGTGTGTGCGTTATGGGGGCCAGGTCGTGCTGTGGCGCGTGAAGACGGGTACGCCGATCCATCAGCCACTGCGCCCACGCACATCAGGCAACTGACGGGCTCTGACAGTGTCTAATGGTGGGGGTTGGGGAGAGAGTGAGGTCGACAGCTCAGCGCATGTTCCTATAAACAATCTGACACACTTAAAACTATCACGGTGCGCTAAAAGCCGTGGCTTGGAAGGTTGCCAACTGACGGGATAACTCGGACCGCGTGGTCAGCCCAATGAGTGTTTTGTGTGGAGTGGCTGACTGGCGGACTGAGAGTCAGGCTGCAATGGCTCCTTCTTAATGTGGTCTTTATGGCACTCCCACTCTGTGGGATCTGAGCCAGGTATGGTGGTACGCCCAGGGGCGGCTCCGGTCGCGCCAGCCACCTGCGACCTCTCTCATCTCCGGTCTTCTTGCCTGTGTCGTGAGACCGGGCTCAGGTGGGGGGAGGAGAAGAGTGTGCGGTAACGTTAACCGCCGCGGTTTGAAGGTGGCCAACTGACAATTACACTCAGACCTCGCAGTTAGTCCAATGTGTGTTGTGTGGAGTGGCTGACTGGTTGTCTGAGAGTCAGGCTGCGATGGCTCCTTCTTAACGTGACCTCTGGCTATCTCATACATGTGATATGTAAGCCTTTCAACCCCCTGTTGTGTGAAATCCTGGTGCTTGTGTATGGTGGGCCAGGTCGTGTACGTAGTACACGTAGACGAGGTCACCAGCAGCTGCGCCCGCTTCCGCATCAGACAACTGACCGGCTCGGAAAGTGATCTGATTGTGGGGGTGGGGGAGAGAGTGAGGTCGAGAGCTCAGCGTATTTTCCTCACTATAAACAATCTGACGCGCTTGAAACTATCAAGGTGCGCTAAAAGCCGTGGCTTGGAAGGTTGCCAACTGACGGGATAAGTCGGACCGCGTGGTCAGCCCAATGTGTGTTTTGTGTGGAGTGGCTGACTGGCGGACTGAGAGTCAGGTTGCAATGGCTCCTTCTTAATGTGGTCTTTATGGCAATCCCACTCCATGGTATCCGAGCCAGGTGTGGTGGTATGCCCAGGGGCGGCTACGGCCGTGCCAGCCACCTGCGCCCTCTCCCATCTCTGGTCTTCTTGCCTGTGTCGTAAGACCTGGGCTCAGGTGGGGGAGGAGGAGAGAGTGCGGTAGCTGCAGCGCAAGGCTACTATCACTTAAAACTAACACACGCGCAAGTCACCGTCCCTGCATCACCTGATGTGGAGCATACGGTGGACCTCATCGAAATCGACGTTCGAACTGCCATATTGAGGGTGTTGTTAAGACACAGCTGGTTATTTAGACAAACCTTTCAGAACTTCAAGGATTCGAACGTTAAAAAATTTGCAGCCAAGCCTCCAAGGAAAACCAACCTTGGTAAGAATGCGTTTCCATTAATATGCGCAAATTGACGAGTCCTTGTTTAAATAAACATAGCATAAGTTACCTAATAAGTGAACTTCCTTGCTACGGATTCTCGTGCATGAGTTGATCTAATTTTGAAGCATTTGTTAAACTTGGGTATTATTTGTGCTTTTTATCCATTTTTTATACTGAAACAACCAGTATAAATGACACAGGTTGGAGACTTGCCACGCAATAGTCCAGAAAATGAGTTTTGCGAAGTGTTCGGAGCGATAGAACGGAGTGCGTGCTCTGATCGTGTGCAGTTGATTCATCCATGCCCTCTTTTGGTATGGAGATTGGTAAATTTGTGCTTGATTGTCTCGTTAAAATGCTAGAATAAAGTAACGTAACTGGTCCTTCTCTCAGGTGCCACTTTTAGTTCCTTTAGCGGGGAGTTTCGTTGCTGCCTTCCTCTACAAGTTCATCCTCTGTTCTGATACTGGCTGCGAGAATGCAAGAAAGTTCCTTCAATCGGTTTACCTCAAGGTTAAAAATGGACGCCGCAGTATTTAAGCCGGTAAGTTTTTGCAAATTCTTACCACTCGACGGCATGTGTTGAAAAATAATTGTTTTCAAAAACATTGTGACAACCTTACCTCTGGCCTTTTTTAGAGGTTTTGGTCCCTTGACTGGCTGCCGCACACAAAACTACCGCTTTTTTTCCTCTCCACCCTTTTCTTCCGTCTCTATTTGTTTTCAAATGTTTGGGCGCAATAGCTTTGCACAAGCCCGCAGAGCCGGAAACCGCGGAGCGAAAACTCTGATTATGGGACAGAGCGAGCTGCTTAAATAGCAATAAGCAGGTAGGTTGCTCCTCCAGCTTCTACTTTGCCCTCGTAATCGGGAGTATTTTGAACTTCAATTTTAGCGCATTTTCATGCATAAATTTTATGTATAAGTGTGTAGTGAAAGGTATAGATGACACAAGCGTACTATACTCAAAGGTATAAATCGTCGTCCATGGCTTGTAGGGGCTCAGTCAAATGTTATCAGGAACCAGACTTCCAATCTGCCTAGCAGGTCAATAACTAGAACCACAAGAGCAGTTACACAAGGGAAAAGGAATTTCCGCCCCGTAATACAGAAAGTTTTGTGCTAAATTCCAGGGAGATAAGAGTAAGGATTAAGGTTAAGGTTAGGATTAAGTTTAGGGTTAGGGTTATAGTTGATGTTGGAGTTAGAATTAGAACGTTTTAAGATAAACTTTTCCTGGAGGCTCATGTAATACGAGCTATATGGCGGGGGTCCCTGTTCACGTGTCTCAACCAAGTAACTAAAACAATAGTCTAAGGCGTCTATTTTAATCAAGAGGATCTTGTTTTTATATATATATATATATATATATATATATATATATATATATATATATATACCAAAGGTCGCGGGTTCGAATCCCAGGTGTGCCACACTTGGGATTGGGTATGACTGGCTGATGACGGCTAATAAGCCAGAAATGGCCATTCCGGTCTCCCTTGTCTTTGTCGGTTCCACATTAACAACATATGCTACATGTCGCTATGCGACTGCCTGTGAGAGTACTCTAGTCTGAGTTCAGGGCACAACGGAACATAAATGTTCCTTAAGCAGATCGGTGAGCCACACACTATCATCATATTCCCGATCGCAACCGACAAAGCAACGAGCCCGTGGCTCAATGGTAGAGCGTTCGACTCAAATACCAAAGGTCGTGGGTTCGAATCCCAGGTGTGCCACACTTGGGATTGGGTATGACTGGCTGATGACGGCTAATAAAGCCAGAAATGGCCATTCCGGTCTCCCCTTGTCTTTGTCGGTTCCACATTAACATATATATATATATATATATATATATATATATATATATATATATATATATATATATATATCGGGGAAATAATTTCTGAAATTATTAAGTGCAGGACATGGAGTCAGGTGATTCGGACATGACTTTTTAGGGTCAGATCCGAAATTTCAATGAACATTTGGGTCGAAGACAATCAACCACTGTGGAATAACCACGTAATGCCCATTCTACAAACAAGTAGTACTACTAGCAGTATGAATCTTATATGACAAAGACATTATACCTTACTTCCGACATAGGTACTAGCTAAAAGCCCAGACACGTGTTTCGCTGATGTTTCTGCTGCTGCGTGACACAGCAACGAGGGGTTCGGCTCTCAGTGGGTCCCCCAGCGTTCTCTATGCGGTTTCTGGTATATGGACTCCAGAGAATAATCGGGGAAATAATTTCTGAAATTATTAAGTGCAGGACATGGAGTCAGGTGATTCGGACATGACTTTTTAGGGTCAGATCCGAAATTTCAATGAACATTTTGGTCGAAGACAATCAACCACTGTGGAATAACCACGTAATGCCCATTCAACAAACAAGTAGTACCACGAGCAGTATGAATCTTATATGACAAAGACGTTTTACCGTACTTCCGACATAGGTACTAGCTAAAAGCCCAGACACGTGTTTCACCGATGTTTCTGCTGCTGTGTGACACAGCAACGACGGGTTCGGCTCCTCAGTGGGTCCCCCAGCGTTCTCTGTGCGGTTTCTGGTATATGGACTCCAGAGAATAATCGGGGAAATAATTTCGAAATTATTAAGTGCAGGACATGGAGTCAGGTGATTCGGGCATGACTTTTTAGGGTCAGATCCGAAATTTCATCGAACGTTTGGGTCGAAGACAATCAACCACTGTGGAATAACCACGTAATGCCCATTCTAAAAACAAGTAGTACTACTAGTAGTATGAATCTTATATGGCAAAGACGTGTTACCCTTCTTCCGACATAGGTACTAGCTGCTGACCTGTCGATCTCACTCTCTCACCCACCCCCACAATCAGACCACCGTCCGAGCCAGTCAGTTGTCTGATGTGGGAGTGGGCGCATTGGCTGATGGGTCGGCGTACCCTTCTTCGCGTGCCACAGCACGACCTGGCCCCCATAACGCCCACAACAGGATTTGCTTACTCAGGTGATATGGATAAGCCATCGCCGTTCGACTCCCATGTCATACGATCATATTCCGGAGAATGTCCTCAAAAAACGACGAGTTTGACGCACACTGTACTTGACGCATCATCTGTCCCGTTAAATTTTTATGGTTGGGTTAAACACAGAAAATGGGACTAAGAAATGCCGTGGAAATGAAAACGTATAAATAGAAATTTGGATAGATTTGATCGGTCAACCAACGAAGACAAAATTGTTGCAATTAGAATAGCCATAATCACGCAAGTACAAAGGAAAAAGGCTGGAAGAATCAAACTGAATGGGTACCATAGGATTGGATTTTATTCGTGTGACAATTGACCTGTCGAAACTGAACGGAGACAGAATAGTGGTAAATGAGATATATTTTATTCAGGTCAACGATCCCCCTAGTCCTTGTTGACTTAGTATAAACTACTTCTGAAAAGTTCAATATGGGTAATGTTGACTTTAGGTGAGGTTCATGCTGCATAGGTCTTAGCGACATCCTGGTGGTATGATTGAAATACGCCCAGTAAACGCAAGTAATTTTTAATGGTTAGTATAGACAGAAGGCAAATGCACACCTTGCATAAGAAGAAGCATTGATGTTAACTGTTGTAAGGGCCGAATAAGGAGGTCTGACAGACTTTGACGTCCCGACTCCTTGCGACGCTCAACTTGTCACATGAAAGCCAAGAAGTGGGGGTACTGGTCATCTAGCTGTTTTCGATAAGGAGCGCTGTAGAACTGCGTGTTATGACAGAA
>WEDG01006740.1:0-68346 GCA_017591395.1 Schistocephalus solidus | reverse complement strand
ATATATATAACCAGTTCTTTGCTGCGAATGCTGGTGCAAACATTTGAGTATGACATATTACAGGGCTGTATTGTGCACAATAGTGAAACGGTTTTAATATGCAAGAAATAAGTACATGCGTGTAACCTGTGCAACTTCGGTCGCTTTTTAAATATTTCACAGTTACCTCGTCTTAGTTTGCTAATGCTTACTGGACACAGTTCACCACATTGGAGAGACCGGGAAATGGCTGCGAACCCGAGTTGGAGAACACATAAGGGCAGTAAAAAGGATGGAACCAGTGGCCGATAACTGCGCCGACTCAAAACACACATTCACCTTCTAGAAGGCCAGAATTCTGGGTCGAGAAATGGACCACGTTTTAAGGGAAACAATCGGGGCCTGGCACACGGGAACAACTTCCATCAATCGCTGTGTGACGCTTCCTACGTCCTACCAAGTCCCGTGGACGCAGCTCAATGAACAAAAGAGCCAATTTGAACATAGGCCGAACTTACAGTGATTCCATGGCGGATACACAACCCATCGCAACAAAACCTAGACACAAAGAAGGAACAGTTACTGCCTCGGCCAGCTAAACCACTTATCCGGCAGGTGCCAAAAACACACGGAGGTGCGAATTTAACCAAGATTAACAGTTTGGCACGGTAGCTTCGGTCGATGGGGGTACTGACGAATACTGCCAACATGCGAATGCTGGTCCCTGCTCTCGTCCACCACGGGCCATGTAAAGGATAATCACCAAGGTTGAAAAACCGAACTACGCATCAAACAGCATGATCAATGAGAAATTCCAAACCGAACCCGGCCCGTTTTCCAATAAAATATGAATTCATAATTAATCCCACATTAATCTTAATGTTCTGACATATAAATTTTGTGAGATACCGTAATAAACTTGAACCAATGATTGAATTTTATGTGATTTCCAAGCGTCAGGAAATATAATCTTGGTTAACGTGATAAAACCGTGATTATATATATATTGATAAGGTGGAACCGTCAAAGAAAAGAGAGGACGAAATGACCATTTCTGGCGTATAAGTCGTCAGCAGCCAGTCATATTCAATCCCAAGTGTGGACCAAGTGGGATTTTAACAAGTGTTCTTTGGTAATTAAGTCGAACGCTCTACCATTGAGCCACGGGCTAGTGTCTTTGTTGGTTGCAATCGGATATATAATGATAGCGTGCGGCGAACCGATCTGCTTAAGGGACATGCATGTTCCTTTGTGCCCTGAAACTCAGAAAAGAGCCCTAGCAGGCGGTCGCATAGCAACCGGTAGCATATGTTGATATATTTAAATCGACAAAGACAAGGAGATTGGAATGCTCATGTCTGACTTAAAAGCCGTCATAAGCCAGACATAAACAAACGCAAGTGTGGACCACATGGGTTTTGAACCGGTGATTTTTGCAATTGAGTCGAACGCACTACCATTAAGCCACGGGCCCGTTGCTTTGTCGGTTGCAATCGGGAATATGATGATTGTGTGCGCCTCAACGATCTTCTTAAGGAACTTGTAAGTTCCGTTGTGCCCTGGAGCTCAGATAAGTGCCCTCGCAGGCGTTCGCATAGCGACGCATAGCATATGTGGATAAGATGGAACAGACAAAGACGAGGGAGAGCGGAATGGCAATTTCTGGCTTATAAGCCGTCATCAGCCTGCCATTCCCAATTCCAAGTGTGGACCACATGGAATTTAAACCCACGACCTTAGGTAATTGATTCGAACGTTCAACCATTGAGCCACGGGCTCGCTGCATTATCGGTTGCGATCGGGAATATGATGATAGTGTGCGGCAGACAGACCTGCCTAGGAATAGGTATGATACCTTGTGCCCTGGAGATCAGACTAGAGCCCTCGTAGGCGGTCTCATAGCGACGTGCAGCATATGTTGAAAATGTGGAACCGACAACGACAAAGAAAACCAGAATGGTTATTTCTTTGTTATAAGCCCTGATCAGCCAGTCAAACGCAATCCCAATTGTGAACCACCAGGGATTTAAACCCACAAAATTTGGTAATTGATTCGAACACTCAACCATTGAGATATATGCTGGGTGCTTTGTCGGTTTTAATCGGGAATATGATGATAGTATGCGCCTCAACGATCTGCTTAAGGAACATATAAGTTCTGTTGTGCCCTGTAGATCAGATTAGTGCCCCCACTGGCGGTTGCATAGCGACGCGTAGCAAATTTTGACAAGAAGGAACTGGCAAAGACAAGGGAGACCGGAATGGCCATTTCTTTCTTATTAGCCATCATCAGCAAGCCATACCAAATCCCAATTGTGGACCAGCATGGATTAGAAACCACGACCTTAGGTAATTGAGTCGAACGTTGAACCATTTAGCCACGGTCACGTTGAATTATCGGTTGCGATCGGATATATGATGATAGTGTGCGGCTCACCGATCTGCTTAAGGAACATATATGAAAAGGTGGAACTGACAAAAACAAGGAGGACAGGAATGGCTATTTCTGTCTTATACGCCGTTATCAGATATTCATAACCAATCCCAAGTGTGGAACATCTGGGAGTAAAAACCCACGACCATTGGTTTTTGAGTCAAATACTCTTCCATTGGGCCAAGGGATCGTTGATTTTTCGGTTGCAATCGGGAATATGGTGATAGATTGCGAGTCACCAATCTGCTTAAGGAACATGTGTGTTCCGTTTTGAACTGGAACTCAAACTAGAGTCCTTGCAGTTTGGTCAAATACCGACGTGTAGTATATGTTGAAAAGGGGGAACTGACAAAGAAAAGGAAGACCGGAATGGCCATTTCTGGCTTATACGCCGTTATCAACCATTCATACCCAATACCAAGTGTGGAATATCTGGGAATAAAAACCCAAAACCATTGGTACTTGAGTCAAATGCTCTACCATTTGGCCATGGGCTCGTTGATTTTTCAGTTGCAATCGGGAATATGGAGATAGATTGCGGGTCACTGATCTGCTTAAGGAAGATATATGTGCCGTTTTGCCCTGGAATTAAAACTAGAGCCCTTACAGGCAGTCGCATAACGACGTGTAGCAAATGTTAATAAGGTGGAACTAACAAAGACTATGGGGACCAGAATGGCCGTTTCTGGCTTATAAGCCGTCATCAGCCAGTATAAACCAATCCCAATTATGGAACATGTGAGATTTAAATTCACGATCTTTGGTTATTGAATAGAACATTCTACCATTGGGCCATGGGCTCGTTGATTTGTCCAATTCGATCCGGTATATGATAATAGATTGCGAAGTACTGATTAGCTTAATGAACATGTGTGTTCCGTTGTATCCTGGAACTAAAACTAAAGCCCTCGCAGGCAGTCTCATAGCAAAGTGTAGCATATGTTAAAAAGGTGGAACTGACAATGACAAGGGGGATAGGAATGGCCAATTCTGGCTGACAAGCCGGCAACAGCCAGTCATACCCAATCCCACGTGGGGAACCCCTGGGATTTTAACATGGGGCCTGTGGTAATTGAGTCGAACACACTTCCATTGAGCAACGGGCTGTTTCCTTTATTGGTTGCGATCGGGAATATGATGATAGTGTGCGACACACCCATTTGCTTACGGAACATGTATTTTCCGTTGTGCCCTAGAGCTTAGATTATTGGCCTCGCAGGTAGTCGCATAACCACATGTGGCCTATGTTGATAAGGAGGAGCCGACAAATACACGGGAGACCGGAATGGCCATTTCTCGCTAATAAGCCATCATCAAAAATCATATCCAATCCCAATTGTGGAACATAATGGATTTAAACTCATGACCATTGGTAATTTAGTCGAATGCTCTACGTTTGGGCCACAGGTTCATTTATTTGTCGATTGTGATCGGGAATATGATGATAGTTTGCGGGTCAATGATCTGCTTACTGAACATCTATGTTCCGTTGTGCCCTGGAACTCAAATAAGAGCCCTAACAGGCCGTCGCATACCGACGTGTAGCAAATGTTGCAATGAAACCTAAAAAAAACAAGTAAGAAGCAATGGACGTTTCTGGCTTTAAAGCAGTCATCAGCAAGTCATATCCAATCAAAAGTGTGGAACATTTAGGATTTAAACCCACGACATTTTTTAATTGAGTCGAGCGCTCTAAAATTGAGCTATGGGCCCTTTGCTTTTTCGTTTGCGATCAGGAGCATGATGATAGATTTGGGGTCACTGATCTGCTTAAGGAAAGTGCATGTTCCGTTTTGACCTGGAACTCAAACTAGATGTCTCGAGGAAGGGTCGAATAGCGAAGTGTTGTATATGTTGGTAAGGTGGCACTGACAATACAATTTAAAACGGAATGGCCATTTGTGGCTTATAAGCCCTCCTAAGCCAGTCATACACAATACCAAGTGGGTGATATCTGGTATTTAAACCCACGACCTTTGGAAATTGAGTCGAACGCTCTTCCTTTGAGCCACGGGCTTAATTCTTTGTCAATATCGATCGGGAATACGATGATAATGTGCAGCTCACCGATCTGCTGAAGGAACATGTATGTTTCGTTTTGCCCTTGACCTCAAATAGGAGCTGTCACAGGCAGTCGCACAGCGACCCGAAGGAAATGTTGATGAGCTGGAACCTATAAAACAAGTAAGAACGGAATGGACACTTCTGGCTATTAAGTCGTCATCATCCAGTCATACCCAATCCCGATTGTTGACCCCCTGGGATTTTAACCCACCACCTTTGGTAATTAAGTCGAATGGTCTAACATTAAGCCACGGGCTCGTTGCTTTGTCATTTGCGATCAGAAATATGATGATAGTTTGCGAGTATCCGATCTGCTTAAGGAACATTAATGTTCCATTTTGACCTTAAGGTCAAATTTGACGATATCAAAGGGGACCGGAATGGCCATTTGTGGCATTTTAGACGTCATCAGCCAGTAAAGCCCGATCCAATGTGTCAAGCACTTGGGATTCGAACCCGTAAACTTTGGTAATTTAGCCGAAGGCTCTAGCATTGTGCCACGGCCCCGTTGCTTTGTAATTTTTCAGTTGGGAATATGATGATAGTTTGCGGCTCACTGATCTGCTTAAGGAACATGTATGTTCCGTTGTGCACTTGACCTCAAATTAAAGCCCTTACAGGCGGTCTAATAGCGACGTGTAGCAAATGTTGAAAAGGTGGAAACTATAAAACAAGTGAGAACGAAATGGACATTTCTGGCTTATAAACCGTCATCAGCCAGTCATACCCAATCCCAATTGTGGACCACCTGGGATTTGAACATGTGGCCATTGTTAATTGATTGAACACTCTTCCATTGAGCCACGTGCTCGTCACTTTGTCGTTTGCGATCGGGAATATGATGATAGATAGCGAGTCACCGATCTACTTAAGGAAAATGTGTGTTCTGTTATGCACTTGACCTCAAATCAAAGCCCTTGCAGGCGGTCTCATAGCGACGTGTAGCAAATGTTGAAAAGGTGGAACCTATAAAACAAGTGAGAACGGAATGGACATTTCTTGCTTATAAACCGTCATTAGTCATTCATACCTAATCCCAATTTTGGACCACCTGATATTTGAACATGTGGCCATTGGTAATTGATTGAACACTCTCCCATTGAGCCATGTGCTCGTCACTTTGTTGTTTGCGATCGGGAATATGATGATAGATTGCGAGTCACCGATCTAATTAAGGAAAATGTGTGTTCTGTAATGCCCTTGATATCAAATTAGAGCCCTCTCAGGCGGTCGCATACTGACGTGTAGCAAATGTTGATAAGGTGAAACCGACAATAAAGTGAGAACGGAATGGCCATTTATGGATTTTATGCCTTTAGCAGCCAGGCATACCCAATCTCAAGTGTGAAACCCTGGAATTTATACATGTGACCATTGGTAATTGAAAAGAACGTTCTACCATTGAGCGATGGGCTCATTGCTTTGGCGTTTGCGATTAGGAATATAATGATAGTTTGTAGGTCACCAATCTGTATAAGGAACAAAGTTGAACCGTCGTGCCCTGGAAATAAAACTAGAGCCCTCGCAGAAGGGTCAATTACCTACGTTTGGTATATGCTGATAAGGTTGAACTGAAAAAGAAAGGAAAGACCGGAATGAACATTTGTAGCTTATTAGCTATCCTCAGCCAGTCATACCCAATCCCAAGTGTGGAAAATCTGGGATTTAAACACATGACCTTTGGTAATTAAGTCGAATGCTCTACTATTATGCTACTGGCTCGTTACTTTGTCGGTTGCGATCGAGAATATGAAGATAGATTGAGGGTCACCGATCTGCTTAAAAAACGTGTATGTTCCGTTATGCCCTTGAGCTCAAATAAGAGACCTCGCAGGCGGTCACATAGCGACGTGCAGCAAATTTGGATAAGGTGGAAGCTATAAAACAAGTGCGAACGGAATCGCCATTTCTGGCTTAAAAGCCGTCATAAGCCAGTCATACCCAATTCCAACTGTGGACCTTCTGAGATTTAAACATTGTACTCTTTGTAATTGAGTCAAATGCTCTACAATAAAGCAACGGGCTCGTTGGTTTGTCGTTTGCGATCGGGTATACGATGATAGATTGCGGGACACCGAGCTGCTTAAGAAACATGTATGTTCCGTTGTGCCCTGCAACTCAAAGTAGAGCCCTCGCAGCCAGTCACATAGCAACGTATAGCATATGTTGATAAGGTGAAACCGACAAAATATGTGACGACGGAATGGCCATTTCTAACGCTTAAGCCGTATTTAGCCAGGAATACCCAATATTAAGTGTGGACCCCTTAAGATTCAAGCCGGTGACATTTTGCAATTGAGTTGAACGACCTCTCATTGTGCCACGTGCTCGTAACTTTGTTGATTGCGATCGGTAATATGATGATAGTTTGCTTGAGATTTATCTGCTAAAGGAACATTCATGTTGAAATGTGCGCTGGAGCTCAGACTAGAGCCTCGCAGAATAGTAAAATAATGACGATTAGCATTTGTTGATAAGGTGGAACTGACAAAGAGAAGGCTAACCGAAATGGCTATTTCTGGCTTTTTAGCCGTCATTGGCCAGTAATTCCCACTCCAATGTGTGTACCAGACGGGATTTAAATCCAGGACCTTTGGTTATTGAGTCTAACGCTCTACCATTTAGCCCCGGGCTCGTTGGTTTGTCGTTTGCTATCGGTAATATGATGATAGTTTGCGGGGCACCAATCTGCTTAAGGAACATTTATGTTCCATTATGCGTTGGAGCTCAATCTGGAGCGCTCGCAGCAGGGTCTTATACTGACGTGTAGCATATGTTGATAAGGTGGATCTGACAAAGACAAGGGAGACCGGAAAGGCCATTTCTGGCTTATTAGCCGTCATCAGCCAGTCAAACCCTATCCCAAGTGTGGACCCCCTAGGATTTGAACCCACAACATTTGGTTATTTGGCGAACGATCTTCCATTGAGCCACGGGCTCGTTGATTTGTTGATTACGATCGGGAATATGATGATAGTGAGCGGCTCACCGATTTGCTGATGGAACGTGTATGTTCCAAAGTGCCCTGCAACTCTAAGTAGAGCCCACGAAACCAGTCACATAGCGACTGGTAATAAATGTGGTTAAGGTGGAACCAACAAAATAAGTGACAAAAGAAATGGCCATTGCTGGCTTAAAAGCCGTCATCAGCCAGTCATACCCAATCCCAAGTTTGGAACATATGAAATTAAAACTCATGACCTATAAAAATTATATCAAATGGTATACGATTAATACCACGGACTCGTCGCCTTGTCGACTGCGATCGGGAGCGTGATGATGGTGTGTGGCTCACCGATCTGCTGATGGAAAATGCATGTTCCGTAGTGCCCTGGAACTCAAACTAGCGCCCTCGCAGACAGTCAAATAGCACCGTGTAGCAAATGTTGATAAGGTGGAACTGACAATACAAACGTAAACGGAATGGCCATTTCTGGCTTTTAAGCCTTTATCAGCCAGTCATACCCAATCCCAAGTGTGGAACCTTTGGAATTTGATCATGTAACCATTGTTATATGAATCGAACGCTTTACCATTAAGCCATGGACTCGTTGCTTGTGTTTTGCGATCTGGAATGTGATGATAGATTGCTGCTCAACGCTCTGCTGAAGAAGCACGTATGTTCCATTGCGCACTTATTCTCAAATTAGAGCCTTCGCAGGCGGTCGCATACCGACGTGTAGCAAATTTTGATAAGGTGGAACCAACAAAAAAGTGACAACGGAATGGCCATTTCTGGAATAGAATCCGTCATCAGCCAGTCATACCCAATCCCAAGTGTGAACACTTTGAGATTTGAACATATGACCTTTGGTAATTAAGTCGAATGCTCTATCATTAAGCCACGGACTCTTTGCTTGTTCGTTTGCGATCTGAAATGTGATGATATTTTGTGGGTTACCGATCTGCTTCAGGAATATGTATGTTCTACTGCGCGTTGGAACTCAGACTAAAGCCCTAGCAGAAGGGTCAAATACTGACGTGTAGCATATGTTGATAAGGCGGAACCGACAAAACAAGTGATAACGGAATGGCCATTTCTAGTTTCTAAGCCGTATTCAGCCAGTCATACCCAATCCCATGGGTGGAGCCCCTGGGATTTTATCCCCTGACCTTCGTTCATTGAGACGAACGCTCTAGCATTGACGCCCAGACTCGTTGATTGTCTTTTGCGGTCCGGAATATGATGATAATTTGTGGGTCACCGATCTGTATAAGGAAAATGTATGTTCCGTTGTGCACTGAAGTTCAGACTAGAGTCCTCGCGGAAGGGTCAAATACAGACATTAAGCATATGTTAATAAGGCGGACCTGACATAGACAAGGGTAACGGGAAAGGCCATTTTTGGCTATTTAGCTGTCATCAGCCAGTAATACCCACTCCAAAGTGTGGACCACATGGGATTCGAACCCGTGAAATTTGGTAATTGAGTCGAAGGCTTTATCATTTGCAATGGAAAATATGATGATAGTGCGTGGCTCAACGATCTGCTTAAGGAACGTGCATGTTCCGTTTTGACCTGGAGATCAAACTGGAACCCTCGTAGAAGGTAAAAAGACCGACTTGTAGTATATGTTGATAACGTGGAACCGACAAAAACAAGGGATACCGGAATGGCCATTTCTGGCTTATAAGCTGTCCTCAGCCAGTCATACCCAAGCCCAAGTGTGGAAAATCTGGGATTTAAACCCATGGCCTATGTTAGTTGAGTCAAACGCTCCACCTTTGGGCTACTGGCCCGGTGCTTTGTCATTTGCGATCGAAAATATTATGGTAGTGCGCGGCTCACCGAAATGTTTAAGGGGCCTATATGTTCGATTGCGTCCTGAAGCTCAGACTAGATTCACGGGTGGTTTCATAGTGACTTTTAGCAAATGATTAAAAGGTGGAAGCGCAAAGACAAGGGAGACCGTACTGGCGGTTTTTTTGTTATCAAGCGTTATCAGCCATACTTACCCAAACTTAAATGTGGACCTTCTGGGTTTCGAGGCCGCCACCTTTTGTTACTTAGTTGAGCAGACTTCCATTGAGTCACGGGCTCGTTGCTCTGTCGGTTGCGATCAGGAATATGAGGATAGTGCGCGGCTCACCGATCTGCTTAAGGAACATTCATGTTCCGTTGTGCCCTGGAGCTCGAATACGAGCCACCGCAGGCGGTCGCATAGCGCCGTGTAGCAACGTATGTTAAGGTGGAACCGACAAAACAAGGGAGAACGGTACGGCCATTTCTGGCTTATAAGCTGTCATCAGCCAGTCATACCCAATCCCGGGTGTGTACCCCTGAATTTCGAACCCGTGACCTTTTTTAATTGAGTCGAACACTCTCATTGAGCTACGGGCTCGTTGCTCTGTCGTTGTAGATCGAAAATAGGATGATAGTGTGCGGCTCAGCGATCTGCATAAGGAACATGTATGTTCCGTTGCGTCCTGGAGTGCAAACTAGAGCCCTCGTGCGTGGTTTCTTAGCAACTTGTAGCAAATGTTTATCAGGTGGATCCGGCAAAGACAAACGAGACCGTAATAACGGTTTTTTTGCTTATTAGCCGTCATCAGCCAGACATACCTAATGTTAAATGTGGATCACCTGGGATTCGAGCCAACCACCTTTTGTTATTTAGTTGAACGGTCTACCATATGGCCTGAAACTCGTTGCTTTGTCGGTTGCGGTCGGGAATATGATATTATTGTGTAGTTCACCAAATTACCTAAATGAACATGTGTGTTCCGTTATGCCCTGGAACTAAAAATAAAGCCCTCGCTGGCGGTTGACAAGTGACGTGTAGCATATGTTAATAAGGTGGAGCCGACAAGGATATGGGAAATCAGAATGCCCATTTTTGGCATATTAGCCGTCACCAGCCAGTACTACCGAATCCCATATGTTGACCACGTGGGATTCTAACTCGTGACCTTAAGAAATTGAATCGAACACTCTACCATTTTGTCACGGGCTCGCTGCTCTCTCAATTTAGATCCGGAATATGAAGATAGATTGCGGCTAATCGATCTGCTTAAGGAATATGTATGTTCCATTATTCCCTGGAGCTCAAACTAGAGACCTCGCAGGCTGTCACATGACAACTTGTAGCAAATATTGATAAGGTGGAACCGATAAAACAATGAAGAACGGAATGACCATTTCTGGCTTATTAGCCGTCATCAGCCAGTCATACACGTTTTCATGTCTGAACCCCTGGTTTTCGAAACCTTGACCATTTTTAATTGAGTCGAACACTCTACCGTTGAGCCAAGGACTCGTTGCTTTGTCGTTTAGAATCGAAAATATGATGATAGTGTGCAGCTTACCGTTTTGCTTAATAAACATGTATGTTCCGTTATGCCCTGGAGCTCAAATTATAGACCTCGCAGGCCATCGCATAGCGACGTGTGTCAAATGTTGATAAGGTGGAACCGACAAAACAAGGGAGAGCGGATTGGCCATTTCTGGCTTATAAGCCGTTATCAGCCAGCCATACCAATCCCATGTTTGGACCCCCTGGGATTCAAACACGTGAACTTTGGTTATTGAGTCGATTACGCTTTCATTGAGCCACGGGCTCGTTGCTTTGTCGTTGTAGGTTGAAAATATGATGATAGTGTGCGGCTTACCGATCTGCTTAAGGCACATGCATGTTCCGTTATTCTTTGTAGCTCAAACTAGAGCCCGCGCAGGCCATCTCATAGCGACGTGTAGCATATGGTGATAAGGGGTGCAGGGGTACTAGTTAGGGGAAGCACCTCAAAAATAGCATTTGGTTGCTCAATTTGTTTTGTACATGTGGCGAATGCTCCTGTGGACACCTCTTACTGGTACCCAACTCTCACCTGTGACTCATTAAAGTTGGGTTCTTCCCAGCGGCTACACACCGGGCAACCGTCACGACCTGTGGGCTAAGCCAGATGAGGGTCTCACGTGTTGTGTGTGCCTCCACATCCCGTATGTCTGACTCCCGAACTTCCCACCTCCTCCCTCTCAAAAAGTCCTACGGTGGGGGCGAAAGCAACCCCGTAGGCGGCCCAGGCTAACTCGGGTCGTTCTCCCACTAAAAAACCGTGATCCATAGGGGAGTTTGGCAGCCGTCTGGAATGTCCGAGCAGCCCTATTTAGGGACAGCACTGTTTGCGTCCTTGCGGAGAAAAGGGCTAGGAAATGTGCCCTAAACAAATGCTGGTTATCACGTCTTCTGCAGCCGGCCACGGCTCGCAGATCGCAAAATATGTGGTCGTTAAACTCAAACAAACAGCAATACCCACCATCACTATCCCCCTCGCCATACCCTCCAGGCTGCTCGGGTAAGACCACTCACACTAGCAGCCTTGAATTTTCGTTCCTTTTTAGACAATCTTATGAGCAACTGGCCGGAATGGAGGACGGCGGCAGTCGCTTGGGAACTGGCGCGCTACAAGGTGGACATTGATGCTCTCAGCGAGACCCGATTCTCTGAGTAGGGTCAGCTGGGGGAGTTGGGTGCCGGCTACACCTTGTTCTGGAGCGGCCGGCAAAAGGACGAGCGACGCGACGCTGGTGTTGCCTTTGCCATCCGAAACGACATCGTGGGACGTCTGCCCTGTCTGCCAAAGGGTATCAATGATCGCCTAATGAGCCTCCGCCTGCCTCTTCGGGGTGTCTAGTTCGCCACCATCATCAGCGCCTACGCTCGCCCAATGACGAGCTTTGATGCGGCGAAGGACGAATTCTACGAGGACCTGCACGCCCTGCTGGCGACTGTACCGAAAGAGGACAAGTTAATTATCCTTGGTAACTTCAACGCCCGAGTAAGGACGGACCACGCTGCCCGGCAAGGAGTGCTGGGTCCCCATGGTCTCGGTAACTGTAAAGATAACGGCCTCCTTCTTCTGCGCACGTTTGCGGAACACCGTCTCCTGCTGCACAACACCTTCTTCCGTCTTTCGACGCGAGAGAAAGACACGTGGATGCACCCCCGGTCGCGGCGCTGGCATCTGCTGGACTATGTTCTCGTCCGGAGGCGAGATCGACAGGAAGTGCTGGTAACCAAAGCGATCCGCGATGCCGCTGTTTGGACAAGTCACCACCTCGTCATCTCCCAGATGAGGCTCCGACTGCAACCCCGACGAAGACCCCAAGGTAAGAGTCCGCCAGGTAAGTTAAGTACACTTTTGTTAAATTTGCCTGCTCAATTTTTTGATTTCCGCAACCAAATAACCGAGACATTGGAGGACCTGCATGCCCCAGATGATAATGCTACCGTGGAGACACGATGGTGTTTACTGCGAAATGTCATCCAATCCACCACCCTCGAAGTCCTCGGTGGTGCACGCCGTCAACACCAGGAATGGTTTGACGACAATGACGCCGACATCAGCAACTTACTCGCCAAGAAGAATGGACTATGCAAAGCCTACATGGACATTCGTACTGACGCCACCAAAGCAGCCTTCTTCCGATGCTGGTGCCTTGTACAGCAACGGCTGCGGGAGATGCATGATGCCTGGGATGATCCAAAAGGCTGAGGAAATCCAGGGGATTGTGGACCGCAATGATATAAAAAACTATTTCAAATCCATCAAGGCCATCTACGGCCCGTGTATCAAGGGGACCGCACCACTGCTCAGCTCTGACGGCGCAACACTGCTGACAGAGAATTCGAAAATTCTGAAGCGCTTGGCCGAGCACTTCAGAAGTGTCCCTAATTGCTCATCAGCCATCTTCGATGCTGCCATTGACCGGCTCCCTCAAGTGGACACGAACAATTACCTAGATCTGCCGCCTTCCCTACCAGAAACCATCCAGGCCGTGCAGCAGATTTCCAGCGGTAAAGTACCGGGATCCGACGCAATCACACCGGAAGTCTACAAGCACGGTGGGCCCCGGCTGATGGCAGAATTCACAACACTATTCCAGGAGATGTGGCGCAAGGAAAAGTTCTTCTGGATTTCAAAGTCGTGACCATCGTCCGTCTCTACAAGCGGGAGGGGAACCGACAACTCTGTGATAACCACTGAGGTCATCTCGGTGCTCAACATCGCCGGGAAGATCTTCACCCGTATCCTTCTTAACCGAACGAACGGTCACCTAGAACAGGGCCTGCACCCGGAAAGCCAATGTGGCTTCCACCGACACCGCGGAACAACCGATATGATCTTTGCCGCCCGCCAGCTACAAGAGAAGTGCCAGGAGATGCGAACTCACCTGTACACTACCTTCGTGGAGCTGATGAAAGCCTTTGAGACGGTAAATTGCGACGGACTGTGGAAAGTCATGCAGAAATTTGGTTGTCCTGAGCGGTTCACGCACATGCTGCGTCAGCTTCATGACGGGATGACGGCGCGCGTCAGTGACAACGGGATGGTATCCGAAGCATTCGCAGTGACCACTGGAGTGAAGCAGGGCTGCGTATTGACTCCCATCCTGTTCAGTCTCATGGTCTCGGCTATGCTGGTGGATGCCTACCGTGATGAGCAGCCTGGGATCCGCATCACCTACAGAACTGACGGGCACCTTCTCAACAGTCGGCATATGCAGGCTTCAACGCGTGTGTCTACGACTACAGTCCACGACTTGCTCTTCGCGGACGACTGTGCTCTTAACACCGTGACGGAGGAGGACATACAAAGGAGCACGGACCTCTTCACTGCAGGCTGAGCCGAATTTGGATTAACAATCAGTACAGCCAAAACGGTTGTCATGCACCAGCTGACACACAGCGCGGAATACAATGCTCCCCGAATCAATATCAACGGTGCTCAACTCAAAAACGTGGAAACCTTCGCTTATCTAGGAAAAACACTGTCACGCAACACGAGAATCGATGACGAGGTTACCCAATGGATCTCCAAAGCTAGTCAGGGCTTCGGCCAGCTACAGGCCTCCGTGTGGAATCGCCACGGTATTCACTGAACACCAAACTGAAGATGTACAAGGCCGTCGTCTTGACGACACTCCTTTAAGGAGCGGAAACCTTGACCGTCTACTCGAACCAAGCCAGGAAGCTGAATCACTTTCATCTCAGCTGCCTCCGCAGAATACTGAAGCTGAGACGGCAAGACAAGATCCCGGACACAGAAGCCCTGGAGCGGACCGGAATCCTTAGCATCCACGCCATGTTGAGGCAAGTGCAACTGTGATGGAGCGGCCACCTGTTAAGAATGGATGAAGAGCGACTACCTAAACGACTTTTCTACTGAGATGTCACTATGGGTACTCGCCGGCAGGGAGGTCAAGAAGGATGCTACAAGGACACTTCGAAGAAATCACTGAAGCAACTGCAAATCAACGCGGCGACCTGGGAGGACCTCGCCCAGGATAGACCGGTATGGAGAAGATCCGTGAAGACTGTTTCAGCAATCTATGAGGCCAACCGAATCGCCACCACGAAGGCCAAAAGAGTGGCACGAAAGTCACCAGCGCCCCGGATCAGCATCGTCGATCCCAAGGCCCTGCCAACACGCCTGCGCTGTCGACGCATCTTCCACGCACGAATCGGCCTAGGGTGGCATATTCGGACGCAATGCACCAATAATCTGACAATTCCAACTTCTACGTCAAATTCAGCCAAATCTCCTTCAGACTCCCACACCCTCACTCCTGGCATCAATTCAATTACTCCCAACATGATAGAGGAAACATTCCAATACTCATCGCCTGTTACCCCAACCTCCGCAACCACCACCGCTTTCACCTTCACTACTACCACCACCACCACCATCAGCGATGGGGAATTTCTCCTAAGCTGTACTCAATGCGACCGCACATTCACCTCACGCATCGGCCTGGTCGGTCACTTGCGTATCCATCGTACAGAGACTGGTGAATCAGTGCCTGGAGCACAACACACAGTAGATATCATCGCCTCCACTGTCTTCATTGTCCTCGCGCATTCACTCATCGCATGGGCCTATTCGGTCACATGCACATCCATGACAGCGGAATTCACCGCAATGCCGACAACACCAATACATCATGCACACCCTCCACTCCTGCCATTCTTTCCGCCAGTGCCACCCCCACTACCATAAATGACATCCACCCAGCCACTACCGATTTCTCCTGCCCACAATGCGCCCGCAACTTCAACTCACGCATCAGCCTGGTCGGTCACTTGCGAATCCAAAGCACGGAGGCTGGTGAACCAGTGCCTGGGGCTCCGACATACAGTGGCCGCGCCCATCTCCATTGCCCTCACTGCTCCTGCACATTTACACACCGCATGGGCCTATAAGGACACTTCGCCTCCACGACAACCTGCGGTAAACCATCGGAGGCTAAGCCACATCAGCGCACACCATCTACACGAAGACATAGACAACACCCTCACAACCATTATAATGTACCTAATAAAATCACGGTTTCGTAGAAACCGTGGCTTTGAAGGCTGCCAATCTGGCATTTACACCAGACCACGCAGTAGGCCCAGTGTATGTGTTGTGTGTGTCGAGTGGCTGACCAGTGGACTGGAAGTCAGACGGCGATGGCTCCTCCATATCCCCTGAGTAAGTTAATCCTGACGTGTGCGTAATGGGGCCAGGTCATGCTGTGGTGCGCGAAGACGGGTACGCCGACCCGTCAGGCAATGCGCCCACTCCCAGCGCAGACAACTGACTGGCTCGGATGTTCTGTTTGGAGCGGCTGACTGGCAGACTGAGAGTCAGGATGCAATGGCTCCTTCATAATGTGGCCTTTATGGCACTCCCACTCCGTGGGATTCGAGCCAGGTGTGGTGGTACGCCGAGGCGCGGCTCCGGCCACGCCAGCCACCTGCAACCTCACCCATCTCCGGTCATCTTGACTCTGTCTTGACACCGGGCTCAGGTGGGGGAGGAGCAGAGAGTGTGGTAGCTGCAGCGCAAGGCTTCTATCACTTTAAACTAAATCACGTGCAAGTCACCGTCCCTGCTCCACCCTTCCATGGAGCATACGGTGGACATCGTCGGACAACGACGGTCGAACTTTCGTGTGTGTGTGTGTGTGTGTGTTGTGCCCCCTAAACGGGCCCACGTGGTAGATGCGTTGGACCAACACGGGGGCCACATTAGGGCATGGCATGCGTTATTCGGGTTGCGCTCCCAATAAAAATGCTAAACATAGAGGTGTGGTGGCACGCCTAGGGGCGGCTAGGACTTAGGGGACCCGGCCGCGCCAGCCACCTGCGTCCTCTCCCGCCTCCGGTCTTCTTGACTCTGTCTTGACACCAGGCTCAGGTGGGGGAGGAGGAGAGAGTGCGGTAGATGCAGCGCAAGTCTACTATCACTTTAAACTAAATCACGCGCAAGTCACCGTCCCTGCTCAACTTTCCCATGAGCATACGGTGGACATCGTCGGACTACGACGGTCGAACTGTCGTGTGTGTGTGTGTGTGTGTGTGTGTGTGTGTTGTGTCCAACAGGTAGACACGTCCGATGACTGTGAGAAGTTTGCCCTATAGGTGTAATTCTGCGTTACATGCCCGACAAAACAACAGGTGACTTTGAAGACGGTAAAATAGAGTTATTGTTTAAGATAAGACCTCAAATTCCAGCCAAAATGCGCATTTTGTCTAAGCAGACTGGCCTAAATATTTTTCATCCGACCATGAACACGAGGTTAAAGCGGCGTCGATGGATTCGGCGGCATTTGTAGGCCAACAAATTTGATATAAGTCAACTGCTTGCTCCGTGACATTTCCTTCGTTATACAGTGGATTCTGTAGCAGGATATCGCTGAAGGCCATATCACTTAAAATTAACTCACGCCCAATTCAACGTTCCTGCACCACCTGGTGTGGAGCATATAGCGCACTATGTCGAAATCGACGGTTGAACTGTCATATTGATAAGGTGGAACCGACAATACAAGGGAGAACGGAATGGCACTTTCTGGCTTACAAGCCGTCAATAGCCATTCATGCACAATGCCAAGTGTGGACCACCTGTGAATTCAACCCACTATCTTTGGTAATTGAGTCGAACGCTCTACAATTTTGACACTGGCTCGTTGCTTTGTCGTTTGCGATCGAAAATATGATGAAAGTATGTGGCTTACAGATCTGCTTAAGGAACATGTATGTTCCGTTGTGCCCTGGAGTTCGAATAAGAGCCCTCACGGGCGGTCACATTGCGACGTGTAGCAATTGTTGTTAAGGTGGAACCGATAAAACAAGGGAGAACGGAATAGCCATTTCTTTTCTTATAAGCCGTCATCAGCCAGTCATACCCAATCCCAAGTGTGAACCACCTGGGAATTGAACCCGCGACCTTTGGTACATGAGTCTAACGCTCTATTATTGAGCCACGGCCTCGTTGCTTTGTCGGTATCGATCGGCAATATGATGGAATTGTGTGGTTCACCGAATCACTTAATGAACATGTATTTTCCGTTGTACCCTGGGGATCAGACTAGAGCAATCACAGTCGGTTGACTAGCGACGTGTAGCATAAGTTGATAAGGTGGAACTGACAAATACAGGGAGATTGGAATGGCAATTTCTGGCATATTAGCCGTCCTCAGCCATTCTTACCCAATATCATGTGTTGACCACCTGGGATTCGAACTCGCGACCATAAGAAATTGAATCGAACGCTCTACCATTTTTCCACGTGTTCGTTGCTCTCTCGATTGAGTTTCGGAATATGATGATAGATTGCGGCTCACCGATCTGCTTAAGAAACATGTATGTACCGTTGTGCCCTGGAGCTCAGACTGGTGCCCCCGCAGGCTGTCGCATTGCGACCTGTAGCAAATATTGATAAGGTGTAACCGACAAAACAAGGGAGAATTGCATAGCCATTTCTGGCTTATAAGCCGTCAATAGCCAGTCATACACAATCCCAAGTGTGAAAAATTTGGGATTCGAACCGGAGACCTTTTTGTAATTGATTCAAGCGCACAACCATTTAGTCAGGGGCTCGTTGATTTGTCGATTGCGATCGAAAATAGGATGTAAGTGTGGGGCTCATCGTTCTGCTCAATAAACAGGTAAGTTCTGTGATGCCCTCGAGCGCAAACTACAGCCCTCAAAGGCGGTCGCATAGCGACGTGTAGCAAATGTTGATAAGGAGGAACCGAAAAAAACAAGGGAAAACTCAATGGCCATTTATGGCTTATAAGCCGTCATCAGCCAGTCATATTCAATCCCATTGTGGAACACCTGGTATCCGAACCCGCGACCTCTGGTAATTGAGTCGAACGGTCATCCATTGTGCGAGGTGCTCGTTGCTTTGTCGGTTGCGATCGGGAATACGATAATATTGTGTGGTTCACCGATCTTCTAAAGGAACATGTATGTTCCGTTCTGCACTGGGTATCAGAATAGAGCCCTCGCAGTCGGTCGCATAGCGATGTGTATCATATTTTGATAAGATAGAACCGAAAAAAGGAAGAACGGAATAGCATTTTTTTCTTATAAGCCGTCATCAGTCTGAAATATCCAATCCCATGGGTGGACCCCCTGGATTTCGAACAAGTGATCTTTGTTAATTGAGCCATGAGCTCGGTGCTTTGTTGTTTTCGATCGAAAATACGATGCTATTGTGCATTTCACCGTTCTGCTTAAGAAACATGCATGTTCGTTTATGCCCTGTAGCTCAAACTAGAGCCGAGCAAGCCGTCGCATAGCAAAATGTATTAAAATTTGATATGATGGTATCGACAAAACAAGGGAGAATGAAATAGAAATTTCTGGCTTATCAGCCGTCATCAGCCAGTCATACCCAACCCCATGTATGGACGACCTGGGATCCAAACCCATGACCTTTGGTAATTGAGTAAACGGTCATCCATTGAGCGACGGGCTCGTTGATTTTGCGGTTGCGATCGGGAATATGATAATATTGTGTCCTTAACCGATATACTAAAGGAACATATATATTCCGTTGTGCACTGGATATCAGAATTGAGCCCTCGCAGGGGGTCGCATAGCGACGTGTATCATATCTTGATAAGATGGAACCGACAAAACAAGGAAGAACGGAATGGCTATTTCCGTCTTATAAGCCGTCATCAGCCAGTCATATCCAATCCCATGTGTAGACAACATGGGATCCAACCCACGACCTTTGGTAATTGAGTATACGGTCATCCATTGAGCGACGGACTCGTTGCGTTGGCGGTTGCGATCGGGAATATGATAATATTGTGTGGTTCACCAATATGCTAAAGGAACATGCATCTTCCGTTGTGCCCTGGAGCTCAAACTAAAGAGCCTCGCAGGTGGTAGCATATGTTGATAAGGTGGAACCGCCAAAACAAGGGAAAACGGAATGGCCATTTCTGACATAATAGCTGTCATCAGCCAGTCATGCCCAATCCCATATGTGTACCCCCTGGAATTCGAGCCCGCCACATTTTTGTTATTTAGTTGAGTGGTCTACCATTGTGCTTTGGGCTCGTTGCTCTGTTGATTGCGATCAGGAATATGAGGATAGTGCGTGGATCACCGATCTGCTTAAGGAACATGTATGTTCCATTGTGCCCTGGAGCTCGAATTAGAGCCACTGCAGGCGGTCGCATAGCAACGTATAGCAAAGTATGTTAAGGTTGAAACGACGAAACAAGGGAGAGCGGTACGGCCATTTCTTGCTTATTAGCCGTCATCAGCCAGTCAATTCCAATCCGATATGTGGACCCCTGGAATTCGAACCCGTGACCTTTTGTAATTGAGTCGAGCACTCTATCATTGAGCCACGGGCTCGTTTCTTTGTCAATTTTGATCAGGAATATGATGATACTGCGCGGTTCACCGATCTGCTTAAGGAACATGCATGTTCCATTGTGCCCTGGAGCTCGAATTAGAGCCACTGCAGGCGGTCGCATAGTGACGTATAGCAAAGTATGTTAAGGTTGAAACGACAAAACAATGGAGAATGGTACGGCCATTTCTTGCTTATTAGCCGTCATCAGCCAGTAAATACCAATCCAATGTGTGGACCCCCCGCCATTCGAACCCACGACCGTTGGAAATTCATTCGAACGCACAGGCATCTGGCCACGGGCTCGATGCTTTCTTGGTTGTTATCGGGAATGTGATGGTAGTATGTGGCTCACCGATCTGCTAAAGGAACCTGTATCATCCGTTGGCCATTTCTGGCTTATTAGCAGTCATCAGCCCGTCATACCCAATCCCAAGTGTGGACCAACTGAAATTCGAAACTGCAAACCTTGGATGCCCAACCAAGTGTGTCATAGTGTAGAGGAATATTAACAATGTCATAAAAGAAAAGAAATACATGAACGAGTATTTCTAGCCGGTGAACTATCATCAGTCATTTATAAACAACCTCAGGTAATTAATCACCGGAGGCTTGAACCCACAACCAGAATATCAGATGGCCAATGCTCTAACCATTGAGCCCCTGGATTGTTGTCTTGCTGGTTAAGAGCGGGAATATGGACATTTGCTTACAGGCTAATGACAGCTAGGGAGCCAAAAATTACTATTCCAGTCTCCCTCGTCTTTGATTGCATAGTTAATCTCCCCCTTCTACTACTACTATTACTACTACTACTACTACTACTAATACTAATACTACTACTACTAATACTTGCCGCTGTGTGGCTACTGGCTGGACGAGTGGGTTACTTTAACGATGGGTGAGCGTTCACCAACGAATGTCCATATTCCCCATTTCAACCAGCAAGCCAATGATCCAGTGGCTCAATTGTTAGAGCGTTGGACTTCTGATCGACGGCACGCATGTTCGAGCCTTGGGTCGGGCGTCACCTGGGGTTGGGTATAACTGGCTGATGACGGCTACAGAGACAGAAATGGTCATTCCAGTCTCCTTTTTCTTTGCCAGCATTTTCAAATTTGTACTTTAACAACCGGAATTACTGGGAGGTCTTTTTCTGTGTTATTTATCAGGTACCGTTGGTTCGCAGTTAGGCCATCGTCTGCGTTAACTATAGACTGCGATTTTTAAAGCAAAATTGAAATGTTTATATGCGTTCTGCAACCTTGCCTGGTTGACGAAAGTTATTCTTTTAGATGTTTTTAGTGTTTATTAAGCAATTTCTGTTAAAAATTATATGCAACACTTGGCTTTCAGATACGGCTCCTAGTCATAATCATGACGATGAATTAGGCGGATTAGTGCTGTAATATTTTTTCAACAGTGATACAATCTCAGTGTTGTACTTATTTCTATTTGACATTTATGCTTAAACATATCGGTCAATCTTTCCGTTGTTCTGAAATAAATAGGCAGTGGGCTTGGTTATTTTTCTGAGAGAACATTTTAAAAAAGGACAGGGACATGAAACTGGGCCTTTTTGTTGGCGCTTCCGTTAAAATTGGAAAATTGTACTCCAATAAAAGGGCTGTATTTTGTTGCACGTGGATTAATGGACAAACTATGCTCACATTGTGGCCAAACTCATTTAAAGGCATATAAATCAATAAAAAACTGCAGATATTTCTACATGCTACGGTTCAGTTGTTTCATAAAATGGAGACAGGTTTCAAATTCCTGTGGTTTCTATTACCCTAAGCTCTTTTGATTCATATGTGCTGTTTGAGCGAAATTTGTCTACATAAATCCCTAAACTGCAATTAATAGTTTCGACTGACTATTTTTCGCTTAAGATGGTGATTTATTTAGTTTCATAACTTATTCCCGAACCCGGTAAGTGCTGATATGAAAACACTGAAAGCCTTTGGACCATAAAAGAGCATGTAGTCATACATCAATTTATTTACGGGGAAGAAATAAGCTCCTTGATTTTGTTTGTGTTGTTGTTCAATGCATTATTGGTGCCGTAGTTTTTCTAAACGGTTCACGTGGGAGGCGCGCTTACCATCACGACCGCCAGATTAGTGCATGCAATGCATTACCCGGGCTGTGAGGCCTTCACAAACGCCACACTTGGACCGTCTGGTAACAAGCCCAGGCATACGCTCGTGTCATGGTAGCTGCATTCGCCCAATGATAACAGCTGGTGGATCATTGGCTTGGACTGCGACATTGGGTCTGGGAGAGGGAAGTGAGAACGAGGCCGACGTTGGCAACCTCTGCTCCTCAGAACTTCAGCCCATATTCCTCACTAAAAGCAATGTGTCTTGCTTGTAAACGATCGCGTTTTAGCGAATAGCCATGGCTTGGAAGGCCGCCAACTAACAAGAGAACTCAGTCCTGTCAGGAATGTGCGCTACATGGTGTTTCTACTCAGTTGAGCGCCCAGCAACGTTTCACTTGTTTCTGGAAAATCTGGTCCCCAAGCGCATATCAGTTCGTGTGGGGCGCAAGTGGATGAGTCTGTTTATCCTTGTCACCTGGCCTCACCTCCAGTTCTCCTGAATATTCGTTGACACCGGACACAGGTGGGTGACCAAGAAGGGAGTGTGGTAGATGCTGTGCATGTCTGCAAATCCAAATTGTAAGGTGACTTTATAGATTATCTGAGTAGCCTTCCAAGGGGCTACCTGTACAATATGGGCTTCATAAAAGTTTTTGCAATCATTTGAGGAGTCTGGGGATTTCATCAATGAGCCAGGGCAAGTTTGACGATAAAAGGTGTCTGTCGACTTGAGACTTCTTTGTGGTCGAACGTAAGATATTACATTTAACCAGTTTCCTTTCTGAGCATAGGAACCTCCCAGGTCCTACTAGCAGCCCGGCCAAAAATTCCGGGAAGGATAAATATTACCGTATACCCTACCTAACCCTAACACTAACCCTGACTTTAATCCAAACCTGAACTCTAATCTCTTAATTAAACTCAACCCTACTGCTAACCTTAAACCATGCCTTATCTCTGTACAACTTATTGCCAGACCAGTGGAATAAGTGGCGGTTTCTTAATCCGGTGTCTTTCATTTAATTTACTCCGAGGAACTTCATTATATTGATCAAAATATACCCCAGATAGGACCTGGAACTATTCTAACCAGGTTGCCATCAGATGATCTCTAGGGTGCACAATGAAACCCCAATGACTACAACTGTCAAATCGAACATTTTTACCCATCTGTAAACCCACCCCCAACCGTAGTGTTTTTCTTTGTCTAACTCCAGTAAAAGAAATATGCAACTTTTTACAAATTTCTATGGTGACCAAAATCATTCTTCTTTAACAGCCACAGAGGCTTTTGAAATGTACAAGAGATCTCCATGCTCGATGATAGGGCCTATAGAAATAAGGCATACGTCAAAATCTACTTATAATTTTGCGGGGAAATGTGATCCATGTTCTCTATTTTGCGAGTTGAATTCATAGAAATTAAAAAAAAAATAATGGAATCTATCCATGTCAACCTGGAATAGTGAGCTGTATGATTAAGGCGTATCCGTAGAGGCCCAGTTTCTTGAGGTTCTCTTCAAAATACTCACCTGCGTCAGCTCCCCGTGATTTCTTAGACTGCAGAAAGTGTCCTTCTTGCCAAAATCTTCTCTACGTATTAATAATTCTTGCCTCTTTCTCTTTAGTGGATAAATTTTGCAGGTAAAGTAATTAATATATAGGACATTTTCCATGATATGCATTCGATTAACTTTGGTGGGCGTTTTAGTTCCCCACTGGGGGGTTGGAATTCATTCAGGTCTTGCTTGGAGTAGGTCGGTAGCCTTATCACGCAGGGATATAGTGACAAATGTTTGGGCTCTGATATCGATTTTCGTGGAAACCAGTGTGTCTTTCATGCAAAAGACATAATGCATTACTAGAAATACGAACGGTTTTGGAAACTGCATGTTGCCTTATTGCGAAATTCACGGTTTGATCTAAAACTAACACTGAATTATACTCTTTTTTCTGCTGATAGAGGTGAAATAGCGAATTCCATTTGCATTTCGGCAAATTTCTCTGATGATGGGTTCGAGAGAAAATCTGAAACCTCAGGATATTATAGCTCTATTTTCAATGATCGAGTGTGCTTCTTCGTGACTCTGTTTTCTTTTATGATCTTGGTAGCGAAAAGCTATACCATAAAATGTTGTACCAGTTTCAGAGAAGCGAACCTAATTCTAAACTGCTCTATGGGTGGTTTCTCTAGCAAACAACAGCTAAAAATGACAAGTGAGGACTCCAACTGCTGGTCGTTTAACCTACGTTTCTCAGCTGCAAGTAAGAGACCAAAGTTCCTGACTTTAAACTGAAACCCTCAACAAGATCCTAGTGCGATTATCACTTTGGCAACTAAGCGTTTGCTTGCATGAATGCTTATTTTACTTGGAACATCAACTCTAACATAGTAAAAAATCGAAAAATTGACGATAGTCTGCCGTAAGAACTACCCAATAGGCTTTATATGGAAGCTTCTCCTTTACTTATACTGTGCTCAAGCCCTTGACGGCCCGATGGAGATAGAACTGTTGGTAGAAATTGGTTTTTGCTTCATCGCTGTCGCGTTTAGGCTCAGGAGA
Source organism: Schistocephalus solidus (assembly GCA_017591395.1). Taxonomy (NCBI): domain Eukaryota; kingdom Metazoa; phylum Platyhelminthes; class Cestoda; order Diphyllobothriidea; family Diphyllobothriidae; genus Schistocephalus; species Schistocephalus solidus. The sequence continues at coordinate 43,555 of WEDG01006740.1, read as the reverse complement.
GGTAAACAGGCCTGCCATTCAGTTTCAATTCGTGAGATAAAACGAGGTTGAAAACTGGTGTTCGCCTGCAGATTAATAACATTTATGCGGACGTGATATTTACGCCAGGCCTACGCCGATATTCCAGCTTAACTATGGAGCGCATTCGAATCAAAACTGGTGACGTCACATGCTCACTACGGATGCCAACAAGCATAATGGAAATGGCCTGCTTGTGTCGGTTTAACTCTCACTATTGAACAAATGCTGAAATTTCCTTTCCCGACGAGCGCCTTCGCAAATGAATCACCAACCGTATGTCGAGAAATCAAGCAAATTAAGAAAGATTGCCTGTGGACTTGTGTAAACTCAGAGCCACCTTGGAAGGAAGGGATTACAATTCAGACTGAGAGGATGACCAGAGTGGTATTTGACTTACCATTAAATCGGGGACTTATCCAGCAGACAGCGCTAGACCATAAAATTAATTTTTTTTTTGTTCTTTGTCCCCTCCTGCGAATGGAGTCACTTTAATTGGCACGACCACCGTCGGTGAATATATGTACTAACTCAATCACAACAGTCGTTCTTGCATCTGGTAGTGACTGGCATAAGCATTCATACTTTTTCCTAAAATACTCTACAGTGGCACTTTATTTTAAATACTACATATATTTCTAGTTCACTAATATTGCTTGAGCATAAGTTAACCAAATTGATGATTTCTATCCGAAATGTCGCAGGCTCGGTTTTGTTTGATCCTATAAATGGATTATGCACATTATTTTACTAGGTTGAATCAACTTCCGTAATCAGTTGTTTTATTTCCTAATCGTTAGCCATAAAATATGATAGGTATTTCAGAATGTCAGAGAAATAAAGTTGAATCTGATAAGGAACAACTCTAAGAGCAAATTTGACTATATCCTATGATTCATTCAAACATATATATTATGGTGCAGCTTTCAGCTTTGAATTCCTTTAAACACATTCTCGTATTTTTTACATTATGAAATGGAATTTGCCTTACACGCAGCAGCGCTGATTAACATTCAGTTTCATCTGATATAGAACCATAGGGTACTTACCAAATTACCAAAAAATACGATAAAGATTCTCGATCTAGCAAAAAAGCAATTAAGACCTTTAACATACTTGTTCAATTCGGAAAAAAGTACCCATAGGATAAAAGACCAGTGTTTTTAGAGAAAAATAATTAACACCCTAGCGTTGTTTGCCCTCACTATCACGTTATGGTCTCCGGCGATATCTCTCTAAACTTTTCGTGTGAACTGTAGGCCTAGCCTCGGGAGCATTGCAGAAATGTAAACCAATGGACTCTGAAAATTTGTGCGTATTAATATTCAAAAAAGTGAATGCACTAGGACAATATTTCACAGAGTACTTTCATGAGCTTCAGCAGAATCTAGTGTACCGGAAAACTGCCCTTAATTTTATTGCAAACTGAAGGACACGGGGATCAAAGGGCAATATATAATTAAGGAAGTAAAACATTAAGTTGAAACAAGGCAATCAAGCGACTCTTACCGGCATCTCGGGTGATACAGTAATATCTATGCCTGACCAAGTGAAAATATTTGTTGCACTTGTAAAGGCTACTTATAACCCAATTTATGGCCAAATTCTATCACCAGATGTTTTTTTTACAATCTGATTTTTATGATGGCAAATAAAAGTACGATACATGCCTTATGCTTAATTCGTTCCTTTCCTAGCATATGTCAGCCGATGGATTCTGACTACAAGTGCATGTGCTGATTTCCAGAAAAAAACCAATCTTTCCGTTCTTCCCTACCGTAAAAGGAACCTATTGACAGCCATTTCGACAAATCGGGAGTGAATCAGCGTCTACCTTTTACCTACTGAGGCTCCAAAATCGCACAAACCTGTTGCAATTCAACAAAAAGCTGTAAGTGTGCCCAAACATATAAAAGTTTGAATACTATCTGAATGTTTATTCCTCGTCATAAAAGGCTCCATAAGATGTGATTTTCGTCAGTTTACCGAGAATCTTGATCTTATGTTAATCAGGTACTTCTTTTTAGTTGCAAAAGTAATCATTCATGAACCCGAAATTAGAGATCTATATCGGATGAAGAGTAAAAAGAAATAAATCTGAAGAAAAGTCGGACAAAAAAGGCATCATTTTCTGCGCAAGATTTTGTTTTGCATATTTTATAATCTTTGCTACTTCAAAAATTGGGATTTTTGCTTTTGGCCAAATTAAAAACTAAAAGGGAATGACTATTGATGCTACACGGTGAAAGCCCTGAAAGTAAGCATGTTGCGTTATTTTCGTCTGTACAAAAAGCACATTTCTCTATTAGTTAATAAAAATTATACTTGATTTGAGTAAATTTAAAAGCCATTTTCTCCAAGTAAGTGCAAAGGTGTATCTGCTAGATTTAACCCTGGTCTATGCATTTTAGAAAAGATGTAGCGATAAATTTTCATTTCATTTATTATGCCACAAACAGGATAGCTCTGCGAAGAAATTATGTTATTTATGTCCAATTCTTCCATTCCTTTCAAGACTACAGTTGTGAACAAAAACCATTTTGTCAAATAAAGCGTAATTTTTATTATTGATGAAAAGTAATCGTCTTTAGTATGAAACTAGGCGTTAATCGCAAAAAATTCCTGCCTGAAAAAGGAAAATTGCGTTTTAGTGTCAAACTTTTCACATTCTGTACCAATCCGCACATATTAAGCAATTTTATTGTGATATATTAGCCTTTGGGCGAAGAAAAATCAACTTTGTGACTGGACATTGCTAATTATTCCTCGTTTGCCTGTAGGATAATGAAAATTAGGGAAGAGTCAAAAAATGGAAAACCCCATGAATGTTTTCCGTAGAGGAAACTTTAAAGCGTTTTGAGACATGACGAATTCAGTGGTGTTTACTGCTTAGTTCTCCCTGGGACTTGGTGAGTGACAGAAAGGGAGAGAAATATGCCAGTAAGTACTGCTACTGCATTGTCACTGAAGCACAAAAATTTTCAGAAAAGGCTGCCAAGGATACGTAATTCAATTATTCACAGAGGGTTTTAGTTCCCCTCTAGATACAGAGTTCACCGGAAACACTATTTTATTATGCGATTTTAACAGGTTTCACATTTTGGTTGCTTTTCTGTGCTCATCTGCTTTACACCGAAAAATGAAGATACTCTTATTTCTTTAATAATTTTCTCCTAAAAAGTCAGGCTTTATCATGCTAAAACTTAACGGGTAAAGATATAAATAAGATCTGTAAGTTAAAACCCACGTCTGTGGAGAGTCATGGTTAACTGATTTATCGTGGTTGGATGTCAAATTTTATTTGAAAGTGGGCATCATTCTGCGATAGTTCAGTGACATTTAGGTGGATATTAGAGTGTGGCATTTTGCTAGAGTGACAGAAGTAAAATAAAAACAGATCTGTGAAACAAGGAGCGCAACTTTGATGTGCTTCAGTATCCCCGATAAGTTTATGCTAATCTTACAAACGGCAATGCAGGGACTATCGTAGATCGAAACAGAGAACAGTTGCATCTCAGATAAATATAGGAAGCAGCAATCAGAAGGCCATCTTTGCCTGGCGTATCCTGCATCATCGAGCGTTTGTTTCCAGTCCACTGGCACTTGGACATAAATGCTATCCTGCAAATTTATTTTGGTAACTAAAAATCTACATAATTTGCAAAACCTCCTAGTGACTCCGTTATTATATTATGGCACACAAAGCCTATGGCAAATAAAATTAAACTGAACGCGTCGTCTACTGAGAAGATATCTTCTGATTCTTGATTTTTGGCATGTTGGGAAGTGACCCGAGATTATCTCGTCACTTGCTCTTTAACCTGATCAAGGATGACTGCAAAAAGGATCAACTACACGTTAACCATTTAGCGCAAATTACCTAATTTTTTGCACATCACGAGAACTTAAAAGTCCCTGCTTTCATAGAGAACATATTCAGTCTAGCAGAGGAGGTTTTCTACAAATGATATGTACTCAATCCACTGAAAACCTCGATTTAATTTAAGCTTGATTGGGTCCTAAACCAACAGAGAGGCTGTTTACCGTTAGTTTTTCCCTGAAAGCCAGCTACACTCCAGTGGCTATAAAACTTTGTCCATGCAAAAGAGATAGTACCTACAAAAGTTTTATTTTTCATCTCTGATCTGACAAGAACTTTGTTAAATTTACTTTTTTTCAACTCTAAACAGAGCTATCTAAAATATTTGCTTTCATTCCATCGATCATTCAAAATAAGGTCCACTTGAAGATTTAAAATCATTCTCAATTTTGATTCCTTTTTCTCTATACAGAATTAGTAACCAACTTAGAAATCTAAAAAAATAAATCGTTTGGTTTTGGAGTAAATATTCAGAGGATGGGTTGCCATCTGAGAGTTCGATATGTGGGTACTCAAAGGGTTGATCAAGATTCCCGGTTAATCGATGGTTCTATCATTTCCCTTAACATAAGCTCGCAATTATATTTTTGATGTTCCTAACAACAAATCCGGCGTTTCATACATATATCCTCTTCCCACTTGCGATTTCACTTTTATGACAAAATATTTGAATAAAATAACTGAACCTATGTGAGGCAGCCATTCTCCTTCATGCATAGTCACCTGTTAAAATGTATGCATTTACTGTTGGCATACAGTACTGAAATGTGGCCGGAAAACAGCTATTCCACCCTTCAGTCGGCGTAACTTTTCTATTCTCTTGCCTGAGTAGGCAGCCATACAATAAACCCTTACCAAAGCTTCTACCGAAAAAATGTAAAAAAATAATTGTCCATACCGGCCAGATTGCATGGGTGAATTGAATTCCATGGCTTCTCCTTTCTTCGTCATTTATGTTTAAATAAAAGAGGGTAATTTTAAAGTTTTTAAAAAAAGTCCGCGGATATTAAGGTCAGAGTTAGTTTGCGGTTAGGATTGATGTTTCTGTGAGGTTAAATGGTATAGCTAAGGTTTGCAGAAATAAAAAATTACCATTTTCGGAACTAAAGCAAAAGGTCTCCCGTATTTCCTTGTTCTATATCTTATTGCTTTCTTTTACAACAGCTGTCCTGGCATTTGCATTCAATTCACTTTCACCATATTTCACCTGGGGCAATAAAACTGAACATAAATCAACTATTTACTGGTTCGGGCATGGTCATTTCGACCGTCGTAATCCGACAATGTCGACCGTATGTTCCACAGAATGGTGGTGCAGTGACGGTGACTTGTACGCAAATTTGTTTAAAGTGATTGTTGACTCACACTGCATCTACCGCTCTCTCTCTCTCTCTCTCTATCTATCTATCTATCTATCTATCTTCTCGTGCCCGCCGGTGCCCGGTGTCAAGACATCGTAAAGAAGAATGGCGGCTGGGTTGTGCACAGGTGAAGCATCTACCACGAAGTAGGAGAGCAGGGTGTGGCATGAGGCTGCACCTACGCGTGCCCATGTTTGGCATTTGTTATGGGACCGCATCCCAAAATAATAACGCCTGCCGCACCCATGCCTGCCTCCATGTAGGTCCAGCGCATTTACCTCACGACCAGTGTAGGGGGCATTGGAGGCATGATAAGATTGCAGATGGTGTCCCAAATCTGTGCCCGTGGAATGAAGCAAACCGACCTTCCGTGCTGACATTTATGTTTATCTTCACTTCTGTGGTATTCTCGATGACCAGCGTATGCTGGATGACCTAACTCATGCACAGTCGTGATGGGAATTTAAATGAGTAATTGAGCGTGAATTTCGCCCTGAATTTAAGGCCTAGAAAGGATTTAACGAAAGAAAACTGCATTTTCCATTGACTTTATTGAAAGAAAACAGGCAGGATTATGAGGAAATCAGGGTCGCCGGAAATCCAAAAAATTGCTAGGTTATTTTATAGCCAAGTAAAAAAAGCGATTCTTTGTCTGGTTTGTATTATAAACGATGATTAATTTAATCAGGAAAAAGTCCCTTCTGAAACTGAAAAATGCGAGCTTGAGTCAATGAAAATTAGATAAAGGCAAATGTATTTAATAGCATTGTTTTCCATAAACGAGGAACAAACTCCACTTCTAAAATTATTTTTTGGAAATTACTGATATTTTTATAACAAAATCCTAAAAATAAATTTGACGGATCGTATTTTTATTTACAGAACAGAGAATTGGAAAGTAAACGAATAGATATTACCCAAAGCTGTGACTTGCTCTTATTTTCCGTACCACGCCATTCCATTACAATGTCAAAACATTTCCTGTCTGACGCTGATTTCGAGTGCATACGAAATCGGCAGCCGAAGGGCTGCCACATTTGTCGTTGGCTAGTAATTTCGATATTATCCAGGCCAAACTTTCGAGAATTATTGACCATTGAACAGTGCCTAGAATTAAGCAAGGTGGAACCAGTCAAACAAGACGAAGATTTTTATTCGTCTTTCACTAAAAAGATGTGATTTTATGCCCCTTAGGACTATTCAGAGGGAACATTTGTCAATGTGCTCTCTGCGCACAATTAAAAAGGATGGAAAAATTCAGCCTTTATCAGCAGACCACAATGATTAAGCCATTTGTAAGTATGACAATAAAAAGAGCAACTTTTTCATTTGCTCGGGAATATATTGATTCCAAAATTTCAACTCAGAAAAGCATTTACCTTTTTCTTAATTCTTATTTTTTAAGATAATTCTCCGAAGTCAACGATTGACCGTTTTGATGGACATAAAATTCGAAGAGCGACACCAAGGGCTCATCGACGTCATAAAGGATACCTTCGGTTATAATGGCATTCACCGGCGCCGAATTGACTCTATAATGGAACAAGATAGTGCCGATGTTCACCAATCACAGGTGGTTTGATTCTAATTTATCTTATGCCTATAATCTATTTATTTAGGCAACAACCAGCCGTTTCACTTGGGTTTGTGCTTAATCATTGTAAAAACTGAACACCCATTGACAACTTAGTAGCGTCTTTGTCCTTCCGACCTACGGTAGTATTACAAGCTAAAGGACAGTCAACAAAATATTAGTATGTTATATTCTTATTATTTGGTATTATTTTATCCTTCTCTGCTGTCCGTTATAATAGGCCTTAAATAATTGACCTGTCATAAAATATTTTTCACGATTTCATGGTTTTCGATAAAATAATTTTTTCCTTAGCTAATAAACAGTATTTCAAAAACATAATGATGCCTGCTTATAAAAATCAGTCGTTACTCTAAGGCAGTATAACTTGCGTGGAGGCATGGTGCGCAATTTTTACTTAAAACGCGTTTTCGTGCGAATTTCGCGCATTTGCATCTGAAAGGGAAAGAAATGTGCACATTTATTGCTCACTATGGATGAAGGATCAATAGATTTTAAAAAAACTGAACGAAAATATTGCGATAAATTTTAAAAGTTAGTTTAACAATAAAGGGTAGCCTACCTGGCCTACCTAGCCACATATTTACAAAAAATTCAGGCGAAAATTCAAGTTCCAGGAAGAATTTGAGAGGAAGTAGACACGGTCGCTAGGCCAAGAACTTCATTTGCCCGACGTTTCGGATTCATGCTAGAAACCAACATTGATGAAAGCATCAGCTACAGGTACTACATGCGCAAGGAATTGCAGTATCTATAGGATGTGGTCGGTATGCCACAATGAAAATTGACGGCCCTCGCGGTTCGAGGATGAAAATGCCCCTGGTGAGCTATTTGCTTGATAGTCGGCATACTGAAATTTAATCACATGCGTTGGACGTTGGCGTGAGGATTGCTCGGTCAGCCGTCTCACCGGCACTGACGTTGGAAACGTTTTTGCTTTTGCGCTCATTAAGTGGTTAATTATGTTGGTCAGTCTAGGTCTCTGTACCGAATATGTGGTATGGAGGTCATTGCACTTGTTAATACACTGGAGGCCTATGAAACATTACTGAATCTGGTCGTGGCTTACACAATTACAACATCTGGAAAGAATGTCATCCTCTTCGAATTTGAATGTTGTCTGGTCTCGTCAAATTAGTCGACTTGAGAATTGGTGCCAGTTTCGGTACTGCTGCCACGTGTTTGGCCATACGCATCCAGGATAACCTAACAGTTTCTCCGACATAGTTACCTGACCCAAAATTTCACCAGATCCGATAAACCACTGAAGAAATATTTTCCGTGCAATCTATTTTCTAGTCTCATTATCTGATGCTGAATGGTTGACTGAAAGCAATAATCAAGCCTTTATCGAACCAAAGGGAAACCATACTCAATGAACGGGGGCTTTAATTAGCATCGATGTGCAGTAGCATGGTGACGGTATCCTATAAACACTGCAAACCTACGTGAATGAATTAGCCATATCTGTGTTCGTATATGTTGGTGAATTCGAGCATGAATCCCAAACCTCAGGCGAATGTCTGTTTTCAGCGATTGCATCTTTTTCTGCTCCAATATCTTGACAGTTAACAAAAAGAATATTCGGGTAATAGGAGTATTTATCGTCAATAAGAATTTGTATCCACTGAATTTTTCTGATCTTGAAACAGAAACTGATCTTTCTGTTTTACGTTTAACTCCGAATTAGAATCCGCATTGACAGTTGTCAAACAAACCTGTGACCAGTAATCGAAAACTATGGCTAACAAAGGCAATGATGGCTTGGATTTCCACTATCGGCTTATTAGCTATTCAAAAGACAATTCGGCAAGCATGTGTTAGCTTTCGATAAATTTTCGTCAGACCTTCACATTTATATCACTGTGTAGCTAAGTCAAATATGCGGGTAAGTAGAAGAAATCGTACGGGTGTCAGGGTGGGGAGGTGGGGAAGAAAAAACATTGTGGTCCGCTTTATGTTCATTTTCGGAGGAGTGACGGTCGCCGGCACAGGTAACTAGATGCGGTGGCTGAATTAGTGGCTTGCGGCACCTGTATAAAGTTATTTTGAAGGCACAAGACCGGTTTGCGTAGCCTGATTGCAGCCACTTCCGCCGTAGCCAACAGACTCTGTGCAAGGAATTTTGAATATGTTGAAAGGACCTTGTAAATTACCCGCAAGGATTCTTTGGCATCTACACGATGGTTTGTGTCTACCACATGGGTGAGGATAGAGCTGTTTATGTTCCTTATCTGCCCCTTTTCTTACCATGCTGGAAGGTGTTCTCGTAATCTGTTGGACAAATGCCGGCTCGGGTGACCAATATATTCTGCCCCACAGGAGCATTGAGGTGCTCTGGGCAGGCAGTTTTTCCTAACCCCTCCGTATAGGATGGGAGTAGTGGAGAACAGTATATAGGCATCGGCTGCTGGATAGGTGCTTGACACAGCTTGGCTTAGGTACCTTCCTAAACCTTCACTTGCTGTATCCCCTTGTTTCTTGCTTGCCGTTAGCAGCGGCGGCTTTGGCTTTCGGTCATAATATGAGAACTAACTTTATATAGATATTCTTTCTGTCGAGCATCATTATTATTCGGAAGTGACGTGTCCCGGGTTCACGTACCAGCAGTGAACCTGAATCTGCTTTATAGGGTCTGCACTACGACTTAGGCTACGGTGAGAGATCAATTTACCGAAATTCACGTCGTAGGTATTCAGTCCTTCCTCTGGGACCCAGTCTACCTGTGTATAGTGGCGTCGCACGGAGGTGATGTAGTATCGCAACTTCTATCCTGTGGAAAGCGGGTTTGCTAAAACACTTAATCCCACAAACTCAGTTACTTCCAGTTAAGTCCAGTTGTAAGATTTTTCCGCACATGTCGCGACGGAAAAAGAAAAAAAAGAGGATGCATAATCTAGCAAAAGTATTTATCTGACAAACTTAAAGTAAGGTTCTACTGAACTAGCCGACTATTTAAACAATCCAATAACCTTCATGTTGGAAACAAGTGCAGCGATGTTGTTTCTATGCTGAATTTAATGAAATGTGAGAGATTGATGCTAAAGTACTACCACGATACAAGATTCCATGAAATTGTGCTATAAATTCCGCAGACTTCACTTCATTTACTTGCGTTCATACTTTGACCTGCCACTAAGAATTGCCTAGTATGACTCGAAATTCAGGCCTGAATATATTGTTGAACACGCCTTGTCTTGTTCAGCGATCAAACAAAGCCTCGGCTATCAGCAGCTCGGTGACATTTTCTTGATATAACCTTTAAATTAGACCTTGAAAATAAGTCCGGTTCAAACAAATACTGTTACATTATGACGGGCTAGGACGAAATATGTTGAACACCAAAAGGTACTTTAACTAACTGGGCACAAACCTTAGTGTAAAGGGCGATTATGGTGCATTCGTTGAAGAAAACCATTCATGAAAACTGTAAAATTTTACGAATCTGTCCAAACATAAATTCGTTTCTCTTATAGGTCCTACTGAACGCCCGGATGACGCAATAGACCATGGTCCAGGTATACTGACTGTGGACTCTGCCTTAATGTCGTGGTAAGGATAACTTTCTTTGTAGGTATGCAGTTTTCAGTGTATAAGAAAATTTTCGAGCATAACGAGGTTCAGAAACAGGAGAATCGATTACCGAATCAACAGTTCAATTCATCTGACTTTGGATTCTTACTTGAACAAAGCATTAAACACGAGCAACCGGGGGTATTTCGAACACAATCCACGATGAAAAAGGATGTGAAGTGTAGCCAGCTTTCTTTAATGACTTCTTCACTCGTTCGCTTGAAAACTGCATGTAGATCTTCAAGAGCCACCGACCAATCAGCCATAAAATTATTTGTATGAAGAGTGCATTATAAACGTATTTAGGTGCACGTAGGGCACTAGAAGACATGGTGACTGAAGTAACATGCAAAACCGCTAACCCTCAAAATACATGATCCAATGCATGCAAAAAGGAGATGGTATAAAAAACCCATCGACCCTAAATTTAGGGCCACACTCTCGTGTGTCAAGGACGTCTGGGAAGGCTTTAATCGCCTCCTCTTTAAATTTGCGGCAAAGATTGCACTCTGTGCGGGTGCAGCCTTAAGTATACAGATGAGTCCTCTACCGGATCTTGTACAACTTCGGGTAAAATGCTTGCGCCGGAGAAAATGGAAGGTTAATACGTAAACGGCTGACCTCGCACGCATCGGAAGTGGGGTAGAATTTTGCCATCTCTCAAGTCGTGACTTGTATGCCGAGACCCGATGGTTGCGCCTTCACGTTCGGCGAGGCCGAAATTATCGTGAGTTATGATGACCGCCTGAGTCGTCAGCTTATTCGACTATGGCTTTTCGAAGCACAGTCCGCCAGAAAGCGTGATAATTTCCCGCCTCATTTTTTAGAGCTTATGCTTTTTCCAAACTGGCGTTGGAAGCACTTTGACAATATCCACTAGCCAATGACTCGGTAATAAGCACGTCAATTACCGAAGTCAGTGATGAAATCAAAGCCATTACCGATTCTGCTGCTGATGGTCAAACCATTACCGTGCAAAGTAAGAATATATGCGTAAAATGCGAGAACAATTTATTCTGTTAGGCGTGTGATTGCGCAGCAGACGTACTCTATACCGAATGCACTCAACCCTTAACTGATGGTCTCCTATGTTTAGTCCGCGTGTAAATATGAAACTTCGGGCGAATATCTGCGAGTTTTATCCTACAGTAGTGTTTTGTTACACTCTTTTGAGTGTTCATTTTTATTTTTTAAGTAAAATAATAAAATTTATTTCGACAAACATAGTTTTATTGCCTTTCTAAGGATAATGGGTCGGTAATAGCTAAATTCCCTCTCAGCACCAATCCCGTAAGGTGATCGACAAGTAGCCTTTTCAGCGTAAAAGTGCCCTCAAATTGACCCACTTAAAAAACCTATGTATTTTTTTCAATTCATGCAAAACACAGTAAAGCATACTTGCAGGGCATTTTTATCGGGGAAATAATATTTTTCAACTTAGAAAGCTTATTTTGGTGGTAGAGTACATGGATGGGGTAATATATTACCTTGCAATATTCATCAGGCATACTTCCAGATCGAGGTGGCTACACCCCATTTAGCCCGCTCTCAACCCCGCTGAATGAGTGCCGACAGGACTGTCACAGAAAATCATAATTTAAAATATGTACTGATGATTTATTATGTATGAAATTTGAAAATGCGTGAAAAACTCTATGCAGAAATTTCTCAGACTGAAAAAACGAAAAAAATAGTAATTGCTGCGCGGAGCCGAAAACACGCCGGTAGCGGCCGATGACAGGGGGGTCAATTTTGGCGCTACAAGGACACTCAGTAAAATTTCCTTAAGCAACTGCAGATCAACCCATCAAACTGGGAGGACCTCACCCAGAAGTAAATGGCCTGGAGGAGGACAGTGAAGCCAGAACGTACCAATCTATGAAACCAACCGAATTACCAATGCCAATGCCAAAAGGGCGGCACGCAAGTCACAAGCACCCCGGATCACAGCCGCGAATGCTCAAACCAACCAACCTGCTCACACTTTCAACGCACCTTCAACACGCGAATCGGCCTTTTCGGACACCTTCGGACGCAATGCAACAACAATCCGACAACTCCAACTTCTGGGTCAAATCTGTCAACCTTCCTTTGGAGCCCCCGACGGTCACCACTGGCGCCTATTCCCCACTCCCACCATAGTAGAGACTACATAAAAATACTCATCACCGGATCCGTTAACCACCTTCACCACCACCGCCACCACTACCACCGATTGGGATGCGATCCTAACCTTTCATAATTGCGACCGCACATTCAGCTCACGCATCAGCCTGGTCGGTCACTTGCGAATTCATGACACAGAGACCGGTGAGCCAGTGTCTGGAGCACCAACCCACAACAAAACTCACCACATCCCCGGCCCTCACGCATTAACTCATCGCATGGGCCTATTCGGTCACAAGCACATTCATGACGGCAAAATTCACCGCGATGTCGACAGCACCGATACCCTATGCACACAGTCCGCCTCTGCCATTCTCACCACCACTGGCACCACCACAAACAAGAATGACAACCACCAGCCCCTTCCGATTTCTCCTGCCAAAGTTGCGCCCACTAATTCACCTCACGCATTGGCCTTGTCTGTCACCTGCGATTCTATCTCACGGAGACTGGCAAAGAAATACCCGGAGCCCCGAAATACAGTCACCGCATCCGCCTCCACTGCCCTCACTGCTCCGCAGACTTAATTAACTCAACGCTCCATACCTCCAACAATGCATACACACGATCCTCACAATCCTCATGTACCTGAAACTATCACGTTTTCCTAGAAACCGTGGCTTGGAAGGCTGCTAACTGACGCTTCCACCAGACCCCACCGTCGGCTCAGTGTGTGTTCTGCGTTGGGTGGCTGACCAGTGGACCGGAAGTCAGACGGCAATGTCTACTTTTTACCCTAGGATTTACGAATGCTGGTATCTGCGTTAAGAGGGTCAGGTCGTGCTGTGGCGCGCGTAGAAGGGAACGCCAGCCCGTCATCCAATGCGCCCACTCCCGTTACAGACAACTGACCAGTTTGGACGGTGGTTTGATTGTGGGGGCTGGGAGAGCGTGTGGTCGACGGCTTAGCGCATTTTCATCACTATTAACAACCTCACGAACTTTAAACTATCATGGTGCACTAAAAGCCGTGGCTTGTAAGGTTGCTAACTGAACAGGAGAACTCGTATCATGTGGTCAACACAGTGGGTAAGCTTGTGCGCAATGGACGACTGGCAGGCTGAGATTTAGGCTGCAATAACTGCTTCTTAATATGGTCTTTATGGCACTCCCACTCAGTTGGGCTCAGAACCGCCTCCCCCTTGTTATCGTGCTATTGTTTGGTGTTGGACCACAGTGCATGTCCCCCGCCATCTCCCATCTACAGTCTTCTTGACTCAGTCTTGCTACTGGGTCCAGCTGGGAGAGTGGAACAGAGAGTGAGGAATTGCATCGCAAGTCTATTCTCACTATAATCGAGCGTCCTACAAGAGCTCAGGGTTGATTGGCGAATGCTGCTGAGAGGTGAACAGGGTGCCCGATCCATTGCAATTGCGATTGTCCCAGCATAGCGTAAATGCTGCAGATTTCAGTCTGTCCTAGGACTTCCGTATCCGGGATCCTCTGCTACCAACTAAGCTTCAATGACTGAAGTTTATCGTCTGTGTCTTACCGACTGTCCATATCTCCGCTACGTCAAACAGTCATGTCAAGATGACAGCTTTCAGGATGCTGCGTTTGCTCTTGAGCTTGTGAACGCAGCGAGTCTAGACGAAGATCCAAAGTTTACCGAGGCTCTGGTTGGCTTTTTATATCAGGTGCGCAACTTCGTTGCCGATTTTGAAGTATTCTGACACTACACTGCCGAACTGGGCAAACTTGTCAACTCTTGTGCATCGAGTACCGTTGACATTGATGCAAGGGCCTTTATATTCAGCGTTAGTCTTCGGCTGCTTCAGGACCACGGTTTTATCCGGGTTGACGCTCATTACGAAATGTGCACAGTCGGCGTAAACGAGATACACGCACTATTGCATATCCTATTCTGTCGCGGTGTTGAGCACACAGTCGTCCGCCAAGGGCAGGTCGTGGACAGTAGTCATGGAGAGACAAGTTGGCGCATGCATGCATCGGGTGTTTCGAAGTTGGTTGTCTGTTTTATAGGCCTTGCTATCAGGGTGATCATTACGGTAGGCGTCCATCAGCATGGCAGAGAATATGAAAGAGGCGATGGTGGGAGCGAGTACACAGCCCCGTTTTACGCCCTTAGTCACTGCAAATGCTTCTCAAATTACCTGATTGTGCGTTACGCGCACCACCTTCGCGTCGCCAGACTAATGCACTGTGTGCGTGAATTGTTCAAAACGACCGAATTTCTACATGATTTTTCAGCTTCCATCGCGATTCACCGTGTCGAAAACCTTCATCAAACTACAGAGGTAGTGGTTGAGCCTCATTTTGAACACTTCTCCTGCAGTTGATTGGTGGTACATATTTTTTCCTTGGCGGTCAGGGTAACACATCAATGGCTCATAAGACCAGTAATAGGCGTCACTGCAAGGAAGCTAGTATGGCATTTCAGAAAGCCCAATACCATGACTGCTCAAGGGAACGAACGAATTAAGCTCGATATCTCTGTGATCGATTATGAAGAGCTACCGTCTTCTATGACTCTGTGCCCTGATGACGGAAAAACTAATCTCGCTAAAGCTCTGATGGTCTCTTATGTACGTTGACATGTTTTATGGTAACGGATCGCATTGCCACATTCTTAAGATTTGAGGTAATTCAAAGTTACTCAGAGTCCTAAATAGTAAACGCTATGTAACGACATATAAGTAATCGGCTATGCTCTATGCGATCCGATTGGAAGTGGACTGAAATCGTGAAGGCATGGGCACACGTTAGTAGTACAGAAGATCAATACCATACCCCAAGCCGCAGCTTATACTCTGCAGTCAGATGACTAGTTTGACATCGCTGGGACCTATATCATGGCGCAGATCAGTAACGAAAGAGGGCAAAGCCTATTAACGATTTGCAGTTCGGACGACAAGTTAAAAATCCTGCGTTGCGATCAGCGTTCCTCTGAACATGCACTAATATTTCGCATTCAGATGCCTTTTCAAATCGTGGACCTACGCAGCTAGAAAACGGCGAGAAATCCGAAATCTCATTCACTTTTTACTTTACATTGTTGCTTTCTATTAGCCACCACACGAATCCAGAAGAATGTGCAGAGTAAAACGGTGGCTCCCAAGTCCAACATTTCGTCATTTTGGGCGAAACAAAATACTCCGCATAACAGGCTTTCCTACATATTTGCATTATCAAAGCAGGGGCCAGAAGGAATCGGGGCCTATGCGTACTTCCATAGGGGGCAACAGGCCGTAGACTCTTAAATTATAGGTAAAAAGAGAACCTAACGGTATAAATACAAGGAGCTAACCATGCAGTCATAAGGCAGTTTGTTATCTTCTATACGGGTATTTATCATGAACGATTTTAGGAGAAATTCTGGTATTATCATAACAGATACCGTACTTACGTTACAAAGGTGTCGGGTTGTTAAAAGAATTCTTACCTTACCGAGAAAGTGTTATGACACGGCCTAGTACTTAAATGACGCACGAAGCGAATGCTTAATCGACGGTTGTCCCAACCCCATCGCGGAAGAGCAAAAGAACACGATCAGCTAGCGAAAGTGTATTCAAGCAAAAGCTGCATGCATGCTCCCGTTCAGCTTAGTTATATTCTGTCCAATCAGCTTCAAGAGGCCTACCTCGTCCTCAATCCAAATGGCAGCAATCACAGTGTCTTTCTTAGGCTCATGATGATTGCAGATGAGGTGGGAAAGGGCGTCAGCCTGACTAAAGTCAGTAGTGCCGCGTAGCGAATATCAACGTCGTAACCGAGAAAGAATAGTTGCCCATCGTTGAAGTCGGCTGGCTGAATAGACCGGAATGCCCTTCTTCGAACCGAAGATCGACAGCAACGGTTTATGGTCCGTCGACAACGTGAAATAACGGCTACATGGCAGCTTGTGGAACTTCTTGACGGCGAAGATGATGGCTAATGCCTCTTTCTGGATTTGGCCATAGTCCTGCTCCGCAGGAGTAAACGTGCGGGATGCGTCCATGATCGCCTTTTCAGACGTCTTGGGAAAAGTGTGCGAGATCACAGCACTGAATCCGTGATTGGATGCGTCTGCAGTAACGATAATCGTCAGAGTTACGTCATAGTGCGTGAGCAGCAGATCTGAACTCAGCATAGTCTTTAGCTGGACAAATGCCATTTTACAGTCGGAGATCCAGCACCAGAGCGCATTCTTCCGGAGCTGACGGTTGAACGGGGCTCGTTTGTCATGCAGCGACGGTAGGAAGACGCTAAAGTAGCTGATCAAGCCAAGGAACGAATTAAGTTGTGATTAATCCTTGGGTGCAGGCATTCGTCGGATGGCATTAATATTTTCGGGATCTGGATGGTGACAGGTGGCGTCAAAGATGAATCCGAGGTGTTTGCTTGACTTGAGGAACAATTGGCACTTGTCAGACATCAGGTGGAAGCCATATTCCTGCACGCGTTCGAATACCGCACACAGTAGGCTTTGGAGTTCAGTAGGGGAGTAACCCATGATGATACTGTCATCCAGGTACCCAGCGGTACCTGGAATGTCGGAGAGTTTTGCGTTCATCGTTTGCTGAAAAAAAGCCGGGGTTTTCTTGACACCAAATGGCAGCCTGTTGAAGTGGAACTGAACGCGGTGAGTGCTTATCGTCAACGATTCGCACGACTCCGGCGCGACTTCAATCTGCAAGTACGCATCGGCCAGGTCTAACTTGGCAAAGCAAGTGCCACCATTCAGCAGGGTGAACAGATAATCAGGGACCGGCAGTGGATAGCAGTTCAGTGTCAGAGTGAAATTGAGACCAGTGGAAAAGTCAGCACAAATATGGATCGAGCCATTTGGATTTTTAACCACAACGATTGGAGCAGCCCAGGCTGGAGTAGGACACCTGTGTCAGAACTCCCAGTTCCTCCAGACGCTTCAGTTCAGCATCTACAAGAGGCAGGGCTGCATAGGGAACTGGGCTCTTCGAACGGAAGACTGGTTGAATTCCAGGACGCAGGGGCAACACGGCTTGGGTGTGTGTGCAACGACCTAGGCCATTTTGGAACACTGAATCAAACCGTTGGAAAATGTCCTCGGATATGGAAGAAATCTCTACCTGACTGCAAACAACGCTAAGTGGCATATTGACCAAACCAAGTTGTTCAATCCAGTGGTGACCAAGAAGATTGAGATTGGACTTGGTGACGTAGCAGATCGCATTGATGGTTGTGCCGTAGAAAGATACACAGTGTTGCAGTGGCCCCATTAGCCGGACGAGACAACCGCACGCGCTTGTGGCGGACTGGGAAGTCTGCTGCATCGTGAAGCTGCCAAGTGACTGCCACAGTCTCTCAGCGATGAAAGTAATGTCTGAAGCAGTGTCCAGCTGTAAACCGACTGCGTGACCATCGAGTAAAATATCAACAAAATTTCTGCGATCAGCCGCATTGAGCTGGAAAGTGGCCAACAGACTCAGGGTATTGCCAATGGACTGGGTTTTAGGTTTGCGTTTTGGACGGAAACGGCTATTGGAGTTGGAAGTGGTGGGGACAGACTTGCTTCCAGCAGTTGATGGTGTTTGGCAGAACCCATCACGGTGCCCCGTCTGGTTTCAGCTTCGGCAAGATGTTGGCGGAATGTGCAATCCCGATGGAAATGCCACGCGCCACAGTGCCGACAAGGAGATGGCGGTGATTTCGCCTTGGGTGCTTGCTTGGGCCGCATAATGGGACCGTATGGACTGAGCAAGAAATGGAAACACCTTGATTCATAGCAGAATCGTGTTTGAGGTTAATCCATGCTTGGTACTTCGTACCCAGCTCTTGGAATGTGACTGAGCTCTTCTGTTGCACGTGGGACAGGAGACGTGTCCGGGTGTTAGCATCCTTGGAGGACTGGACGCCGCAGATAAATAGGAGGCATTTAAACTGGTCTTCTGTGAGTAAACCGAGCTGAAAACGCCCACTCTCGCGATTGACAATGCCGGCGTACGTGAGGAAATCATCGGATTCCCGTTTGCACAGTTGCCAGCACTGGAATCGATTGTTGAACAGGGACGACTGTTCACCAAAAATCTGCGACAAAGTCTTCAACGTGTCCACGAAAGTGATTTGTCGTGCGTTCTTGGGAAGGATAAAGTCAGCAAAGCGTTCGTGCTCGGCAAGGCCCAGTTTGCAAAGGAGTCGCACCTTCCATTCATCGTCCTTGGCAGCCAGATTGACAGAGAACAAGTCCTCATATCGTTTGTACTAGGAATCAAAGGTGATATGATCCTGCGGGTCATATGGGAGTTCAGTAATGTGACCGGCAATGTGGTCGATAGATTGTGCACCACCAGCGGCGCTCGATTGGCCCATTGATGAGTTGGATAGCTTAACGGTGAGTGCCTCCATTAGCTTCAACTGCTGCTGCAACATATGCTTCAAGTCAGTGAGAAACTGCTCCACAAAATTGTTATGACCCGGCATGGAAGCGTATGCTTAATCAACGTTTGTCCCTACCCGAACGCGGTAGTGCAAAAAAACACGATCAGCTAGCGAAAGTGTATTCAAGCAAAAGTGATATGAAAAGCTACATGCATTTATAGTTATATTCTGTCCAATCAGCTTCAAGCGGAAGAGCTGAGCAAAATTCTCTTGGACATGGATCGGTCAGATCTAACGAGGGCTCTGTGGCCACAGTCAATGCAGAACATTGTCGAGCATCGTTCGTGGCATGCAGCGTGAGACGCGCGCACAGGTGCCTGAACATGAGCATTTCCAACAGAAATAACCATCCTGAAGGCCGTATACATGAATTTAAAGGCTGTCAGGTTTGAATGGAATGAATTTCTTCTTCTTAAAGTAAATATCGGTTTCTCGAACATGAATGAACGCATGGCTGGCACAGCTACGAGAACATAACCAAAATCAGAATTAAACAGGAGCTGTATTTGGACAAATAAATGTTGCCTTTTTATTGTCCTTTTTTCACACGCACGACAGTTCGACCGTCGTAGTCCGACGATGTCCACCGTAAGTGATAGTAGCCTTGCGCTGCAGCTACCGCACTCCCTCCTCCTCCCCCACATGAGCCCGGTGTCAAGACAGAGTCAAGAAGACCGGAGGCGGGAGAGGACGCAGGTGGCTGGCGCGGCCGGAGCCGTCCCTGGGCGTGCCACCACACCCACATGTTCGGCATTTGTTATGGGAGCGCAACCCGAATAACGCCTGCCGTGCCCTGATGTGGCCCCCGTGTTGGGCCAACGCATCTATCACGTGGCCCGTTTAGGGGTCAGATTTCACACACACACACTGACTCTAACCACTTGGGTAGGATTATTCTAGGCACAAATGCTTAAGAGGTCAAGCAATCTTCAAAAATCGGTTCTTTCTAGTTAGACGCACGTTTTCTACAGTTTTACGTTATTTAAGTTAGACTTTAAATTCTTGAAGCCGGCGCTAGGCAGGGCATGATGTCCTACTTACGGAAATGAAAGGTCTCCACGCCTGTCCCTACGCAAGTGTGCTGCAGCTTCCGGATACGGGTTACGGAATTTGCTTTCCTCAGCTTTCTTATTGCACTTTGTTTTGATTTCATCAAAACCGTTCCGGTGTGTTAAAGTGCAAGTACAGAAAGGGCATGCTGCAGACGTCTACGGCCATCAGAAGTAAGAATTCATCCACTTTACACCGCAAACCGGTTATTTTCGAAAGGATCAATTATTCGTCCTGTAATTGTCTACCCGATGGTACTACTGCGATTTAAGACTTCTCGTAAGCAGTGCATAACGCGCGTAAACCCTGGTGTGTATTATTCGACATTTCCCGCTTGTACCTATACTGAAAAACGATATTTAGGTAATAATTGTCAAAATTATCAAGCGCAGGACATGCAATTAAACGTCCGGGTCATGCATAAAGATTCGAGTTCTGGATATCTGTTCGCGTTCGTCACGTCCCGAAGAATATGAAAAAAAACAGGAGAAGGCGAGTTCCTGTACAAAACTGTAGTTTTACTGACCTTTCAGAACCGTTCTCGTTTCCACCATCAAAGTAGTGTGATTGCCGCTCTCGTTGATCTTGCTTTATTCAGACTTGCCATTGGTCCCGTAGTATAGCCATGCTTAACCCACAAACTTTGGCCTGCCACTTTTTATTGACTAGCTTTGACCTCACCGCGGCTGACCCCTGGCAGGCTCGAGTAACCTTTGTCCATTTTGGGGACGGTGTACGCATTTGCTGCCTTGTAAGAATAAGAAGGACATTATGTCCGATGCAATAGCTGGGTTTTGTCCTTGAGTCGCGTTTCTTTGGTGTCAAAATGAGTCTACAAGCGTGAAGAGTAGTATAGGTTAGGGTGAAAGACAGATAATTTAGGAACAAGAGAAATTTTTGCGAGCAGTCTCATCTGTCTGCCGCTACCGTCGCCACAATCATTCTGCTAAATATAAACTGTTTATAAATCTAGAGCACATTAGATTGTCTCCGGTTTAAACTTAAATGATCTCTATCCTTCGCGCTTTCCCTGCTGGGTTATAATCAGGTCGGATTTGATGCATGTCATGGCTAGTTAAGCTGTCTGGCAGACACA
Source organism: Schistocephalus solidus (assembly GCA_017591395.1). Taxonomy (NCBI): domain Eukaryota; kingdom Metazoa; phylum Platyhelminthes; class Cestoda; order Diphyllobothriidea; family Diphyllobothriidae; genus Schistocephalus; species Schistocephalus solidus. Next base: position 22,460 of record WEDG01006740.1, on the reverse strand, counting down.
CTAATTAAAAAGTTATGCAAAAATTCAAAACCTTTTTGCGCTTTTCTTCGACGTTTCTTATCTTTCTTTAGTCGATAACATGGAAGAACAATATTCCAGATCGCAAACGCTTAAGGCTCAGCATTTTGCAAAGTTCATAAAGGGATCAGTACAAGCAACTTTCTCAGAGAAATATGATCAAGAGAACATTAAATACTAAGTTTTATCAGAGTAAAATGAAACAGTTTTGTTTCTTGTTGAACCGACTGGCAAACAACTCGGAGTTTTTCCCATTTTTGTTCGTATTTTAATCCTAAAGACCAATATCACATCCCATGTCTAAACTGTCCTTGTAACTACATAGGTCCGCTTGAAAGTATGCTCTAAGCGCACATAAATAAACAAAAAGTGGCTCTTCTGCGGGACGACAACTCATCGCAAGTTGCTGCCGACACCTACGGAATGGACCATTAGTTTAAGTTCACAGCCACTAAGACAATTGCCTACACCGGGAACGAGACGAGTGGACGATTTATTGAAGCCTGGTCCATGGATAGGAACTCAATAAATCGATACCTTGATTTGGCACGTACGTTCATAAACCGGGACAGTCACATCCAAACTTACTTTAGTTATTATTGAGTGGCTTGTACCCCCTCTAAGTGTCCTATTTTTGCTGTTGCTGCTGCTATTTCTGACGAGTTTGAACGCTCAGAATAATAAACAATGTTTTACCGGTGCTCACCAAGCCTTATTTTTCACCAATGTAAAAACCTGAAACGCGAACCTTTGAATGCCTTTGCATTTTACTTAAATAAAACCAAAATTATTTTGCGTAAATCCAAATACTTGGTGAACTACCACTTGCCGAGGCCATCAGCCCAAAAGTTAGATTTTTACTCTGAAAATCAAATAAAGGGTTATTTGAATCAAAGGAGCTGTGAGTCATAATATATGTACCGTGACCTAAGGACGCAATGCATTTTTGATGTCACAATACTCAATTCGTTTTCGATAAAATTCTATGCGCTACGAAGCAGCTTTATCGTCAGGACTATGCGTTTTGGACTCAGTTAAAAGGTACTTCAGAGCAGTTACGGACTTGAAAGTTGGACGATTAAATTAACTAAAAGATTTTATGCAATGATCCAGCAGAAACGTCTATTGCATAAACAGTTTTAGTAATCAAAAATATAAAAACTATCTTAACAATCTCACCGTAAGTTCACAGGCAGTTCTGAAATACGTCTCCTCACAAAAGAAAAGGTCGGAAATTTTGTAGTATCTAAATGACCCTCTACGTATCTACACCATATGAAAGTATGACTCGCAGACCAGCAACTCCATTGTTTAAACAGTACATAATACAATTCTGAATATTAAAGGAAGCTGGTAAGTAACTTAACTTGATAACCGATGCTGAAACAAGTTTGTTTTCGTTTTGTACTCAGCCTAGCCCTGAATCTTTTTAAACGTTTTAACAAGTGTTGAATGGTAAAATCATTTGCTGAATAAGACAACGGTTATTTAAGAACAGTCTCGGATTAAAATATGCATTAGAACGAACTGGCCTTAATTAAGCTCTTGATGATCTGATTGCTATTTCTCACTTGCTTAATAACATTGAAGCTTCGTAAGAAAGATTTTTATGAAGGAACCACGTAGCTATGTTTGAATTGATGTACGGATGAAGAACACCAGATAAGTCATATTGCAGTCTTTTGTTTTTGTCACGGTTAGATTTTCACACTCGCCTTCAGATGCCTGAAACACTTATATCTGCTGTTGGTTTTCAGTTGATCAGAACTAAAAAGCACAGTGCGTAGCGCATTTATTTACTCAAGAAACACCAAAAGTCTGGAAAAGCGTTTCTTTCCTTTTGAAATCTATCAGGATAACTGAAAGGATCAATTCGGTGAAGTGCTGTTTAAAGATGAGGTAAAATTTCTCAGTTTCTGATCAGTGTAATTTCAAGTTTTCCTTCCTGGTACATGCTGTCAATTGCCTGTCAGATGTGTCAGGATCTGTGACCTTGCGGAGAGGTCTCAGACTGGCAGTAGGTTCTGTCATATGGCAGCATAGAAGTGATAAAAATCGATTTCCTAGAATTTCGTGTTTTAAAATCCTTTAACACCGATCTCCCCTTCCTGAGTTAACTCCTAATATATATAATTGCTTCATTGTTGTGGGAGGGAATGACAAAATAAAACATCCTGTTAACTATGCTCCACATGTACGCCAAAAGGCGTTTGCCGATTCCGAATTGAAGGGATTTTGCACTACAGTCGTATGTTTATCAGAAAAACATTAGTCAGAGTTGAAATCATAAATCTCTGTAAATCATATTTGCCAATGGTGACCTTCTTCGTCTGTTAAATCAAATGATACCCACGAAAATAAAGGCAGGAAAGTGCCTTGTGTCAAAGTTTCTTAGTCGTCCACCTGGTTGTAGCAGTTCAAAAGCTTTGAAAAATTTCTTTAAGTTTCATTTTTTTAAAAAGAGCTCCATAAGCGTTTGAAGAGGATCATGTTCCTCTAAACGAGGAAACAAATTAGACAATGCTATGGTGGCTAAAGAAATGACATTTTTTTCACATTTGATGCGAATGCATGGAAGTTCCTGTTTGATTTTAACTACCAAATGTTAATGTACTTGTAAATAAGATGAGCAGTCTGACAAGAGGGCTGAATGATGTCATCAACCATTAGCCTGCCTACTGATAGCTTAAGGTATTCATTTTGGTACACCGAATAGGGACGTCTTATGGAGAAATATACTAACTTTGTCTCAATGATTGAATGCCAATGAGTTAATGGATAACTGTGCTTTTCGTATATGCCAATATTATTACCAAGTGTTGCCTCAGAAGAAAGCAAAATTCCAGATAATTCTTATTTTAAGCCCGGAAAATGGGTGATAAGTCGCTGAACCCTAGACTTAAAGCCCTCTTAGCCTGACTACGGTAACATAATCAACCCTTTTATTTAAAAATTTGAGGTAGGTGGATGCTACCTGTTCGGGGACCTCGTCATGACGAGTACTTCTTCGCCTGCACAGATGGTAATTTCTTGCAAGAAAGAGCCAGAGATTTGTCCGACAATAAACGCATGATTTATGTAGTTTTCGTAGTGGTGTCAGAAAGCGAAGAAGAAATCGAAAAGTGAGGAAACATATGCATCCTCTCCCACCTCTGGTCGTCTTGAATCTATCCTGACACCGGATGCAGGTGAGGGAGGGGCAATGAGAGTGAGGTAGCTACAGCGAAAGTTTGCTCTCACTATAATCCAGTGGCAGTTACCGTCCCTACACAACACTTCTGTGGAATATACGGTGGACATCCTCGGACTACGACGGTCGAACTGTCGATATCGTTGTTCCCACTACGGGTCACTTTCTCGATGTGCTGAAATAAAAGAGGAGGGGTCATAGTGGCTAGCGGCCCAGAACTACTTTCGCATATCGGGGGTGCGATGGTATGCCTAGCCGTACGCCTTCGTGCCACTGTGTCCGTTCCAGCCACGATATGGTTGCCATGTTCGGACAGTCTACCGGTGCATCGAAGAGGGGAGTAGGCGCAAGGCTGACACTGGAGAAACAATACCCTGGACAAATTAGCACATTCTTCACTATAATGCATCGGACGCGATTGAGTATATCACTTGAAATATAGCGAAGAGACGTAATAACTTCAGCTTTTTCAAAATTGGAAGTTAGGCTGCAAATATTCGCTCATAAGGTGACCCTTACGGAAGTCATCAGGATGTTAGATTCGAACAGTACTAATGAAAGTCTAATGTATGCTTTGGTGACCAGGGGATGCGAGAGAGGAGGAGGAGGAGGACGAGGAGGAAAAGGTGTATCCCGTACGGCACAAGTCTACTATCATTATCTAGTTTACGCACAAGTCACCCTCCCTGAACACACCCTGCGTTGGACAGGCGATGAACCTCGTTGGCGCTGTCATTTGAAATATCAAGACAGCAGTGGCGAGATTTTGTGATAGGGTAAGGAGGGTCCAGTTTTAAGGGGAGCAGGTTAGAGCAGAATACATATTGCTGGTGATGGGTTTGGGTGGTGCTGTCTGGTATGGTGGTACTGCTAGTATTGGTGCCAGCTTTTATTGAGCTGAGAGGGTGTTGGTCGTGCTGACATTTCACCTAGTTCGCAGATGTTCAAGGGGCCAGGCCCGTCCCTGGACTGCCCATCGATAATGCGGATACAATGAGAGAGCGTGTTTGCTCAAATCATAAGTCCATAACACATGAGTCATACGGGCCACTTTTTTGCCTTGAAAATGACTGTTTGCTTGAATTTAAATTTCGTTGCTCCATTCTTTATGACAGTTTGCTCCCCACCGCGCTTCTCCCAGACGAGGTTTACTTGGGTCTCAGGGATGATTTGCCAATGCCTGAAGAAGGTCAAAAAGGTGTCCTTGATCAACTTGTCTGCGAGTTCCCGTAGCCAAGTCACCGCAGAGTAGCCTCTTTAGCTGGCGTTTGTCGTATGAGGTGGTCCTTCCATCGGATATGCATCTGCCACGGTATGGCGTGGATGCTAGGGACACTGGTTCTATCTGTGATCTCAGTATTGGGCATCCTTTCACTCCACTTTGCTTTCGGTAATCTTCGACAGAAACTGTGGTGAAAATGGCTGTGTTCAGACCTAACTTTTACAATCAATTGAAGTTGGCGCCACCAAATGCGACTCGGCTCGGAACGGCTCGGAACACCCTAAAGCGTGTATTGTGTAAAATGTGACGCCAGTCGATGACGCCACACTGGAGCCGGGCAAAACCTGACTGGTTTTGGAGATCCGACTTGTGATTTCCTCATTGATCTTGAGGTCTCTTGAAATTGTACGCTTCAGTTACACAATTTTGTCCACTGTTGTGACGAGGGTTTTCACTGATATTGATACGAGGTTCGTTAGATTGAAAATTTAGCGACAATTAGTGCATAAGTCTTTTCCTATTCTCGCTGATTTTCAGACTGCGAAAAGTCATTTATGAACTGTAGGTAGTGGATACTGACACCGGATGCTTGCGACAATATACCGGTCTCTCCTCACGTTAGGCATCCACATGTAGCGTGCTAAACATGCGTCTGGACAGGTTTAGAGTGAGTAATCGACCCTACTTCACCTCATTTGACATTAACCATGAGACACACCATCATAGCGTCGTTAATGTGTCGTATCATTTACTTTATTCGGTCCTGAAACTGAATTTTAACATGAGTCAACAGAGTCCATCGCGATTCACGGGACTGAGGGCCTTTGGCAGCTCTACCTAGGCATATTTTTGGCTGGTCACCACTTCCGGACACTTTTGCTGTAGTCGACGGACCGCAGAGATTCCATTCGTGATTTCGCGTTGTTTTCTCAATCTGCACTATTCTTCTGATAGAGGGAGCTGCTTCAGATGAGCACCCAAACTATCAAGTACTTCACTGACAAAGATTTTTCCTTCGATGTAGGGAAGGGCAGATGTATTTGTGGAGATGGCAGAGTTGCCGGTTCCCCTTAAACATCCTTATGTACACAGTGCAATCCTTGATTTCTTGTGAGGTGTGTATTTGCAGTCTTTTCATCATAAGTGCAGTCATGTATTCCATGAGTTGCGCGCGGCCGTACATGTAAACTTCGGGAGAATTTACTCGGCTCCCAGCGTTGTCCCACTGGACAAAAGGTGCACTGTTCCAATTGATTCAAAGCACGAATGGGGATAATCGAGGTTGTCATTAGTGTCCACACGATAAAGTCAGTTAAGGCTTCTAGCTAGTACCTATGTCGGAAGTACGGTATAATACATGTGCCATATAAGATTAATACTACTTGTAGTACTACTTGTTTGTAGAATGGGCATTACGTGGTTATTCCACAGTGGTTGATTGTCTTCGACCCAAATGTTCATTGAAATTTCGGGTCTGACCCTAAAAAGTCATGTCCGAATCATCTGACTCCATGTCCTGCACTTAATAATTTCAGAAATTATTTACCCGATTATTCTCTGGAGTCCATATACCAGAAACAGCATAGAGAACGCTGGGGGACACACTGAGGAGCCGAACCCCTCGTTGCTGCGTCACGCAGCAGCAGAAACATCGGCGAAACACGTGTCTGGGCTTTTAGCTGGTATCTATGTCGGAAGTACGGTATAACGTCTTTGCCATATAAGATTCATACTACTTGTAGTACTACTTGTTTGTAGAATGGGCATTACGTGGTTATTCCACAGTGGTTGATTGTCTTCGACCCAAAATGTTCATTGAAATTTCGGGTCTGACCCTAAAAAGTCATGTCCGAATCACCTGACTCCATGTCCTGCACTTAATAATTTCAGAAATTATTTCCCCGATTATTCTCTGGAGTCCATATACCAGAAACCGCAAAGAGAACGCTGGGGGACCCACTGAGGAGCCGAACCCCTCGTTGCTGTGTCACGCAGCAGCAGAAACATCGGCGAAACACGTGTCTGGGCTTTTAAGCTAGTACCTATGTCGGAAGTACGGTATAATGTCTTTGCCATATAAGATTCATACTACTTGTAGTACTACTTGTTTGTAGAATGGGCATTACGTGGTTATTCCACAGTGGTTGATTGTCTTCGACCCAAATGTTCATTGAAATTTCGGGTCTGACCCTAAAAAGTCATGTCCGAATCACCTGACTCCATGTCCTGCACTTAATAATTTCAGAAATTATTTCAACGCGATTATTCTCTGGAGTCCATATACCAGAAACCGCATAGAGAACGCTGGGGGACCCACTGAGGAGCCGAACCCCTCGTTGCTGTGTCACGCAGCAGCAGAAACATCGGCGAAACACGTGTCTGGGCTTTTAGCTAGTATCTATGTCGGAAGTACGGTATAACGTCTTTGCCATATAAGATTCATACTACTTGTAGTACTACTTGTTTGTAGAATGGGCATTACGTGGTTATTCCACAGTGGTTGATTGTCTTCGACCCAAATGTTCATTGAAATTTCGGGTCTGACCCTAAAAAGTCATGTCCGAATCACCTGACTCCATGTCCTGCACTTAATAATTTCAGAAATTATTTCCCCGATTATTCTCTGGAGTCCATATACCAGAAACCGCATAGAGAACGCTGGGGGACCCACTGAGGAGCCGAACCCCTCGTTGCTGTGTCACGCAGCAGCAGAAACATCGGCGAAACACGTGTCTGGGCTTTTAGCTAGTACCTATGTCGGAAGTACGGTATAACGTCTTTGCCATATAAGATTCATACTACTTGTAGTACTACTTGTTTGTAGAATGGGCATTACGTGGTTATTCCACAGTGGTTGATTGTCTTCGACCCAAATGTTCATTGAAATTTCGGGTCTGACCCTAAAAAGTCATGTCCGAATCACCTGACTCCATGTCCTGCACTTAATAATTTCAGAAATTATTTCCCCGATTATTCTCTGGAGTCCATATACCAGAAACCGCATAGAGAACGCTGGGGGACCCACTGAGGAGCCGAACCCCTCGTTGCTGTGTCACGCAGCAGCAGAAACATCGGCGAAACACGTGTCTGGGCTTTTAGCTAGTACCTATGTCGGAAGTACGGTATAACGTCTTTGCCATATAAGATTCATACTACTTGTAGTACTACTTGTTTGTAGAATGGGCATTACGTGGTTATTCCACAGTGGTTGATTGTCTTCGACCCAAATGTTCATTGAAATTTCGGGTCTGACCCTAAAAAGTCATGTCCGAATCACCTGACTCCATGTCCTGCACTTAATAATTTCAGAAATTATTTCCCCGATTATTCTCTGGAGTCCATATACCAGAAACCGCATAGAGAACGCTGGGGGACCCACTGAGGAGCCGAACCCCTCGTTGCTGTGTCACGCAGCAGCAGAAACATCGGCGAAACACGTGTCTGGGCTTTTAGCTAGTACCTATGTCGGAAGTACGGTATAACGTCTTTGCCATATAAGATTCATACTACTTGTAGTACTACTTGTTTGTAGAATGGGCATTACGTGGTTATTCCACAGTGGTTGATTGTCTTCGACCCAAATGTTCATTGAAATTTCGGGTCTGACCCTAAAAAGTCATGTCCGAATCACCTGACTCCATGTCCTGCACTTAATAATTTCAGAAATTATTTCACCAGATTATTCTCTGGAGTCCATATACCAGAAACCGCATAGAGAACGCTGGGGGACCCACTGAGGAGCCGAACCCCTCGTTGCTGTGTCACGCAGCAGCAGAAACATCGGCGAAACACGTGTCTGGGCTTTTAGCTAGTACCTATGTCGGAAGTACGGTATAATGTCTTTGCCATATAAGATTCATACTACTTGTAGTACTACTTGTTTGTAGAATGGGCATTACGTGGTTATTCCACAGTGGTTGATTGTCTTCGACCCAAATGTTCATTGAAATTTCGGGTCTGACCCTAAAAAGTCATGTCCGAATCACCTGACTCCATGTCCTGCACTTAATAATTTCAGAAATTATTTCCCCGATTATTCTCTGGAGTCCATATACCAGAAACCGCATAGAGAACGCTGGGGGACCCACTGAGGAGCCGAACCCCTCGTTGCTGTGTCACGCAGCAGCAGAAACATCGGCGAAACACGTGTCTGGGCTTTTAGCTAGTACCTATGTCGGAAGTACGGTATAATGTCTTTGCCATATAAGATTCATACTACTTGTAGTACTACTTGTTTGTAGAATGGGCATTACGTGGTTATTCCACAGTGGTTGATTGTCTTCGACCCAAATGTTCATTGAAATTTCGGGTCTGACCCTAAAAGTCATGTCCGAATCACCTGACTCCATGTCCTGCACTTAATAATTTCAGAAATTATTTCCCCGATTATTCTCTGGAGTCCATATACCAGAAACCGCATAGAGAACGCTGGGGGACCCACTGAGGAGCCGAACCCCTCGTTGCTGTGTCACGCAGCAGCAGAAACATCGGCGAAACACGTGTCTGGGCTTTTAGCTAGTACCTATGTCGGAAGTACGGTATAATGTCTTTGCCATATAAGATTCATACTACTTGTAGTACTACTTGTTTGTAGAATGGGCATTACGTGGTTATTCCACAGTGGTTGATTGTCTTCGACCCAAATGTTCATTGAAATTTCGGGTCTGACCCTAAAAAGTCATGTCCGAATCACCTGACTCCATGTCCTGCACTTAATAATTTCAGAAATTATTTCCCCGATTATTCTCTGGAGTCCATATACCAGAAACCGCATAGAGAACGCTGGGGGACCCACTGAGGAGCCGAACCCCTCGTTGCTGTGTCACGCAGCAGCAGAAACATCGGCGAAACACGTGTCTGGGCTTTTAGCTAGTACCTATGTCGGAAGTACGGTATAATGTCTTTGCCATATAAGATTCATACTACTTGTAGTACTACTTGTTTGTAGAATGGGCATTACGTGGTTATTCCACAGTGGTTGATTGTCTTCGACCCAAATGTTCATTGAAATTTCGGGTCTGACCCTAAAAAGTCATGTCCGAATCACCTGACTCCATGTCCTGCACTTAATAATTTCAGAAATTATTTCCCCGATTATTCTCTGGAGTCCATATACCAGAAACCGCATAGAGAACGCTGGGGGACCCACTGAGGAGCCGAACCCCTCGTTGCTGTGTCACGCAGCAGCAGAAACATCGGCGAAACACGTGTCTGGGCTTTAGCTAGTACCTATGTCGGAAGTACGGTATAATGTCTTTGCCATATAAGATTCATACTACTTGTAGTACTACTTGTTTGTAGAATGGGCATTACGTGGTTATTCCACAGTGGTTGATTGTCTTCGACCCAAATGTTCATTGAAATTTCGGGTCTGACCCTAAAAAGTCATGTCCGAATCACCTGACTCCATGTCCTGCACTTAATAATTTCAGAAATTATTTCCCCGATTATTCTCTGGAGTCCATATACCAGAAACCGCATAGAGAACGCTGGGGGACCCACTGAGGAGCCGAACCCCTCGTTGCTGTGTCACGCAGCAGCAGAAACATCGGCGAAACACGTGTCTGGGCTTTTAGCTAGTACCTATGTCGGAAGTACGGTATAATGTCTTTGCCATATAAGATTCATACTACTTGTAGTACTACTTGTTTGTAGAATGGGCATTACGTGGTTATTCCACAGTGGTTGATTGTCTTCGACCCAAATGTTCATTGAAATTTCGGGTCTGACCCTAAAAAGTCATGTCCGAATCACCTGACTCCATGTCCTGCACTTAATAATTTCAGAAATTATTTCCCCGATTATTCTCTGGAGTCCATATACCAGAAACCGCATAGAGAACGCTGGGGGACCCACTGAGGAGCCGAACCCCTCGTTGCTGTGTCACGCAGCAGCAGAAACATCGGCGAAACACGTGTCTGGGCTTTTAGCTAGTACCTATGTCGGAAGTACGGTATAATGTCTTTGCCATATAAGATTCATACTACTTGTAGTACTACTTGTTTGTAGAATGGGCATTACGTGGTTATTCCACAGTGGTTGATTGTCTTCGACCCAAATGTTCATTGAAATTTCGGGTCTGACCCTAAAAAGTCATGTCCGAATCACCTGACTCCATGTCCTGCACTTAATAATTTCAGAAATTATTTCCCCGATTATTCTCTGGAGTCCATATACCAGAAACCGCATAGAGAACGCTGGGGGACCCACTGAGGAGCCGAACCCCTCGTTGCTGTGTCACGCAGCAGCAGAAACATCGGCGAAACACGTGTCTGGGCTTTTAGCTAGTACCTATGTCGGAAGTACGGTATAATGTCTTTGCCATATAAGATTCATACTACTTGTAGTACTACTTGTTTGTAGAATGGGCATTACGTGGTTATTCCACAGTGGTTGATTGTCTTCGACCCAAATGTTCATTGAAATTTCGGGTCTGACCCTAAAAAGTCATGTCCGAATCACCTGACTCCATGTCCTGCACTTAATAATTTCAGAAATTATTTCCCCGATTATTCTCTGGAGTCCATATACCAGAAACCGCATAGAGAACGCTGGGGGACCCACTGAGGAGCCGAACCCCTCGTTGCTGTGTCACGCAGCAGCAGAAACATCGGCGAAACACGTGTCTGGGCTTTTAGCTAGTACCTATGTCGGAAGTACGGTATAATGTCTTTGCCATATAAGATTCATACTACTTGTAGTACTACTTGTTTGTAGAATGGGCATTACGTGGTTATTCCACAGTGGTTGATTGTCTTCGACCCAAATGTTCATTGAAATTTCGGGTCTGACCCTAAAAAGTCATGTCCGAATCACCTGACTCCATGTCCTGCACTTAATAATTTCAGAAATTATTTCCCCGATTATTCTCTGGAGTCCATATACCAGAAACCGCATAGAGAACGCTGGGGGACCCACTGAGGAGCCGAACCCCTCGTTGCTGTGTCACGCAGCAGCAGAAACATCGGCGAAACACGTGTCTGGGCTTTTAGCTAGTACCTATGTCGGAAGTACGGTATAATGTCTTTGCCATATAAGATTCATACTACTTGTAGTACTACTTGTTTGTAGAATGGGCATTACGTGGTTATTCCACAGTGGTTGATTGTCTTCGACCCAAATGTTCATTGAAATTTCGGGTCTGACCCTAAAAAGTCATGTCCGAATCACCTGACTCCATGTCCTGCACTTAATAATTTCAGAAATTATTTCCCCGATTATTCTCTGGAGTCCATATACCAGAAACCGCATAGAGAACGCTGGGGGACCCACTGAGGAGCCGAACCCCTCGTTGCTGTGTCACGCAGCAGCAGAAACATCGGCGAAACACGTGTCTGGGCTTTTAGCTAGTACCTATGTCGGAAGTACGGTATAATGTCTTTGCCATATAAGATTCATACTACTTGTAGTACTACTTGTTTGTAGAATGGGCATTACGTGGTTATTCCACAGTGGTTGATTGTCTTCGACCCAAATGTTCATTGAAATTTCGGGTCTGACCCTAAAAGTCATGTCCGAATCACCTGACTCCATGTCCTGCACTTAATAATTTCAGAAATTATTTCCCCGATTATTCTCTGGAGTCCATATACCAGAAACCGCATAGAGAACGCTGGGGGACCCACTGAGGAGCCGAACCCCTCGTTGCTGTGTCACGCAGCAGCAGAAACATCGGCGAAACACGTGTCTGGGCTTTTAGCTAGTACCTATGTCGGAAGTACGGTATAATGTCTTTGCCATATAAGATTCATACTACTTGTAGTACTACTTGTTTGTAGAATGGGCATTACGTGGTTATTCCACAGTGGTTGATTGTCTTCGACCCAAATGTTCATTGAAATTTCGGGTCTGACCCTAAAAAGTCATGTCCGAATCACCTGACTCCATGTCCTGCACTTAATAATTTCAGAAATTATTTCCCCGATTATTCTCTGGAGTCCATATACCAGAAACCGCATAGAGAACGCTGGGGGACCCACTGAGGAGCCGAACCCCTCGTTGCTGTGTCACGCAGCAGCAGAAACATCGGCGAAACACGTGTCTGGGCTTTTAGCTAGTACCTATGTCGGAAGTACGGTATAATGTCTTTGCCATATAAGATTCATACTACTTGTAGTACTACTTGTTTGTAGAATGGGCATTACGTGGTTATTCCACAGTGGTTGATTGTCTTCGACCCAAATGTTCATTGAAATTTCGGGTCTGACCCTAAAAAGTCATGTCCGAATCACCTGACTCCATGTCCTGCACTTAATAATTTCAGAAATTATTTCCCCGATTATTCTCTGGAGTCCATATACCAGAAACCGCATAGAGAACGCTGGGGGACCCACTGAGGAGCCGAACCCCTCGTTGCTGTGTCACGCAGCAGCAGAAACATCGGCGAAACACGTGTCTGGGCTTTTAGCTAGTACCTATGTCGGAAGTACGGTATAATGTCTTTGCCATATAAGATTCATACTACTTGTAGTACTACTTGTTTGTAGAATGGGCATTACGTGGTTATTCCACAGTGGTTGATTGTCTTCGACCCAAATGTTCATTGAAATTTCGGGTCTGACCCTAAAAAGTCATGTCCGAATCACCTGACTCCATGTCCTGCACTTAATAATTTCAGAAATTATTTCCCCGATTATTCTCTGGAGTCCATATACCAGAAACCGCATAGAGAACGCTGGGGGACCCACTGAGGAGCCGAACCCCTCGTTGCTGTGTCACGCAGCAGCAGAAACATCGGCGAAACACGTGTCTGGGCTTTTAGCTAGTACCTATGTCGGAAGTACGGTATAATGTCTTTGCCATATAAGATTCATACTACTTGTAGTACTACTTGTTTGTAGAATGGGCATTACGTGGTTATTCCACAGTGGTTGATTGTCTTCGACCCAAATGTTCATTGAAATTTCGGGTCTGACCCTAAAAAGTCATGTCCGAATCACCTGACTCCATGTCCTGCACTTAATAATTTCAGAAATTATTTCCCCGATTATTCTCTGGAGTCCATATACCAGAAACCGCATAGAGAACGCTGGGGGACCCACTGAGGAGCCGAACCCCTCGTTGCTGTGTCACGCAGCAGCAGAAACATCGGCGAAACACGTGTCTGGGCTTTTAGCTAGTACCTATGTCGGAAGTACGGTATAATGTCTTTGCCATATAAGATTCATACTACTTGTAGTACTACTTGTTTGTAGAATGGGCATTACGTGGTTATTCCACAGTGGTTGATTGTCTTCGACCCAAATGTTCATTGAAATTTCGGGTCTGACCCTAAAAAGTCATGTCCGAATCACCTGACTCCATGTCCTGCACTTAATAATTTCAGAAATTATTTCCCCGATTATTCTCTGGAGTCCATATACCAGAAACCGCATAGAGAACGCTGGGGGACCCACTGAGGAGCCGAACCCCTCGTTGCTGTGTCACGCAGCAGCAGAAACATCGGCGAAACACGTGTCTGGGCTTTTAGCTAGTACCTATGTCGGAAGTACGGTATAATGTCTTTGCCATATAAGATTCATACTACTTGTAGTACTACTTGTTTGTAGAATGGGCATTACGTGGTTATTCCACAGTGGTTGATTGTCTTCGACCCAAATGTTCATTGAAATTTCGGGTCTGACCCTAAAAAGTCATGTCCGAATCACCTGACTCCATGTCCTGCACTTAATAATTTCAGAAATTATTTCCCCGATTATTCTCTGGAGTCCATATACCAGAAACCGCATAGAGAACGCTGGGGGACCCACTGAGGAGCCGAACCCCTCGTTGCTGTGTCACGCAGCAGCAGAAACATCGGCGAAACACGTGTCTGGGCTTTTAGCTAGTACCTATGTCGGAAGTACGGTATAATGTCTTTGCCATATAAGATTCATACTACTTGTAGTACTACTTGTTTGTAGAATGGGCATTACGTGGTTATTCCACAGTGGTTGATTGTCTTCGACCCAAATGTTCATTGAAATTTCGGGTCTGACCCTAAAAAGTCATGTCCGAATCACCTGACTCCATGTCCTGCACTTAATAATTTCAGAAATTATTTCCCCGATTATTCTCTGGAGTCCATATACCAGAAACCGCATAGAGAACGCTGGGGGACCCACTGAGGAGCCGAACCCCTCGTTGCTGTGTCACGCAGCAGCAGAAACATCGGCGAAACACGTGTCTGGGCTTTTAGCTAGTACCTATGTCGGAAGTACGGTATAATGTCTTTGCCATATAAGATTCATACTACTTGTAGTACTACTTGTTTGTAGAATGGGCATTACGTGGTTATTCCACAGTGGTTGATTGTCTTCGACCCAAATGTTCATTGAAATTTCGGGTCTGACCCTAAAAAGTCATGTCCGAATCACCTGACTCCATGTCCTGCACTTAATAATTTCAGAAATTATTTCCCCGATTATTCTCTGGAGTCCATATACCAGAAACCGCATAGAGAACGCTGGGGGACCCACTGAGGAGCCGAACCCCTCGTTGCTGTGTCACGCAGCAGCAGAAACATCGGCGAAACACGTGTCTGGGCTTTTAGCTAGTACCTATGTCGGAAGTACGGTATAATGTCTTTGCCATATAAGATTCATACTACTTGTAGTACTACTTGTTTGTAGAATGGGCATTACGTGGTTATTCCACAGTGGTTGATTGTCTTCGACCCAAATGTTCATTGAAATTTCGGGTCTGACCCTAAAAAGTCATGTCCGAATCACCTGACTCCATGTCCTGCACTTAATAATTTCAGAAATTATTTCCCCGATTATTCTCTGGAGTCCATATACCAGAAACCGCATAGAGAACGCTGGGGGACCCACTGAGGAGCCGAACCCCTCGTTGCTGTGTCACGCAGCAGCAGAAACATCGGCGAAACACGTGTCTGGGCTTTTAGCTAGTACCTATGTCGGAAGTACGGTATAATGTCTTTGCCATATAAGATTCATACTACTTGTAGTACTACTTGTTTGTAGAATGGGCATTACGTGGTTATTCCACAGTGGTTGATTGTCTTCGACCCAAATGTTCATTGAAATTTCGGGTCTGACCCTAAAAAGTCATGTCCGAATCACCTGACTCCATGTCCTGCACTTAATAATTTCAGAAATTATTTCCCCGATTATTCTCTGGAGTCCATATACCAGAAACCGCATAGAGAACGCTGGGGGACCCACTGAGGAGCCGAACCCCTCGTTGCTGTGTCACGCAGCAGCAGAAACATCGGCGAAACACGTGTCTGGGCTTTTAGCTAGTACCTATGTCGGAAGTACGGTATAATGTCTTTTGCCATATAAGATTCATACTACTTGTAGTACTACTTGTTTGTAGAATGGGCATTACGTGGTTATTCCACAGTGGTTGATTGTCTTCGACCCAAATGTTCATTGAAATTTCGGGTCTGACCCTAAAAAGTCATGTCCGAATCACCTGACTCCATGTCCTGCACTTAATAATTTCAGAAATTATTTCCCCGATTATTCTCTGGAGTCCATATACCAGAAACCGCATAGAGAACGCTGGGGGACCCACTGAGGAGCCGAACCCCTCGTTGCTGTGTCACGCAGCAGCAGAAACATCGGCGAAACACGTGTCTGGGCTTTTAGCTAGTACCTATGTCGGAAGTACGGTATAATGTCTTTGCCATATAAGATTCATACTACTTGTAGTACTACTTGTTTGTAGAATGGGCATTACGTGGTTATTCCACAGTGGTTGATTGTCTTCGACCCAAATGTTCATTGAAATTTCGGGTCTGACCCTAAAAAGTCATGTCCGAATCACCTGACTCCATGTCCTGCACTTAATAATTTCAGAAATTATTTCCCCGATTATTCTCTGGAGTCCATATACCAGAAACCGCATAGAGAACGCTGGGGGACCCACTGAGGAGCCGAACCCCTCGTTGCTGTGTCACGCAGCAGCAGAAACATCGGCGAAACACGTGTCTGGGCTTTTAGCTAGTACCTATGTCGGAAGTACGGTATAATGTCTTTGCCATATAAGATTCATACTACTTGTAGTACTACTTGTTTGTAGAATGGGCATTACGTGGTTATTCCACAGTGGTTGATTGTCTTCGACCCAAATGTTCATTGAAATTTCGGGTCTGACCCTAAAAAGTCATGTCCGAATCACCTGACTCCATGTCCTGCACTTAATAATTTCAGAAATTATTTCCCCGATTATTCTCTGGAGTCCATATACCAGAAACCGCATAGAGAACGCTGGGGGACCCACTGAGGAGCCGAACCCCTCGTTGCTGTGTCACGCAGCAGCAGAAACATCGGCGAAACACGTGTCTGGGCTTTTAGCTAGTACCTATGTCGGAAGTACGGTATAATGTCTTTGCCATATAAGATTCATACTACTTGTAGTACTACTTGTTTTGTAGAATGGGCATTACGTGGTTATTCCACAGTGGTTGATTGTCTTCGACCCAAATGTTCATTGAAATTTCGGGTCTGACCCTAAAAAGTCATGTCCGAATCACCTGACTCCATGTCCTGCACTTAATAATTTCAGAAATTATTTCCCCGATTATTCTCTGGAGTCCATATACCAGAAACCGCATAGAGAACGCTGGGGGACCCACTGAGGAGCCGAACCCCTCGTTGCTGTGTCACGCAGCAGCAGAAACATCGGCGAAACACGTGTCTGGGCTTTTAGCTAGTACCTATGTCGGAAGTACGGTATAATGTCTTTGCCATATAAGATTCATACTACTTGTAGTACTACTTGTTTGTAGAATGGGCATTACGTGGTTATTCCACAGTGGTTGATTGTCTTCGACCCAAATGTTCATTGAAATTTCGGGTCTGACCCTAAAAAGTCATGTCCGAATCACCTGACTCCATGTCCTGCACTTAATAATTTCAGAAATTATTTCCCCGATTATTCTCTGGAGTCCATATACCAGAAACCGCATAGAGAACGCTGGGGGACCCACTGAGGAGCCGAACCCCTCGTTGCTGTGTCACGCAGCAGCAGAAACATCGGCGAAACACGTGTCTGGGCTTTTAGCTAGTACCTATGTCGGAAGTACGGTATAATGTCTTTTGCCATATAAGATTCATACTACTTGTAGTACTACTTGTTTTGTAGAATGGGCATTACGTGGTTATTCCACAGTGGTTGATTGTCTTCGACCCAAATGTTCATTGAAATTTCGGGTCTGACCCTAAAAGTCATGTCCGAATCACCTGACTCCATGTCCTGCACTTAATAATTTCAGAAATTATTTCCCCGATTATTCTCTGGAGTCCATATACCAGAAACCGCATAGAGAACGCTGGGGGACCCACTGAGGAGCCGAACCCCTCGTTGCTGTGTCACGCAGCAGCAGAAACATCGGCGAAACACGTGTCTGGGCTTTTAGCTAGTACCTATGTCGGAAGTACGGTATAATGTCTTTGCCATATAAGATTCATACTACTTGTAGTACTACTTGTTTGTAGAATGGGCATTACGTGGTTATTCCACAGTGGTTGATTGTCTTCGACCCAAATGTTCATTGAAATTTCGGGTCTGACCCTAAAAAGTCATGTCCGAATCACCTGACTCCATGTCCTGCACTTAATAATTTCAGAAATTATTTCCCCGATTATTCTCTGGAGTCCATATACCAGAAACCGCATAGAGAACGCTGGGGGACCCACTGAGGAGCCGAACCCCTCGTTGCTGTGTCACGCAGCAGCAGAAACATCGGCGAAACACGTGTCTGGGCTTTTAGCTAGTACCTATGTCGGAAGTACGGTATAATGTCTTTGCCATATAAGATTCATACTACTTGTAGTACTACTTGTTTGTAGAATGGGCATTACGTGGTTATTCCACAGTGGTTGATTGTCTTCGACCCAAATGTTCATTGAAATTTCGGGTCTGACCTAAAAAGTCATGTCCGAATCACCTGACTCCATGTCCTGCACTTAATAATTTCAGAAATTATTTCCTTGATTATTCTCTGGAGTCCATATACCAGAAACCGCATAGAGAACGCTGGGGGACCCACTGAGGAGCCGAACCCCTCGTTGCTGTGTCACGCAGCAGCAGAAACATCGGCGAAACACGTGTCTGGGCTTTTAGCTAGTACCTATGTCGGAAGTACGGTATAATATGTTTGCCATATAAGATTCATACTACTTGTAGTACTACTTGTTTGTAGAATGGGCATTACGTGGTTATTCCACAGTGGTTGATTGTCTTCGACCCAAATGTTCATTGAAATTTCGGGTCTGACCCTAAAAGTCATGTCCGAATCACCTGACTCCATGTCCTGCACTTAATAATTTCAGAAATTATTTCCCCGATTATTCTCTGGAGTCCATATACCAGAAACCGCATAGAGAACGCTGGGGGACCCACTGAGGAGCCGAACCCCTCGTTGCTGTGTCACGCAGCAGCAGAAACATCGGCGAAACACGTGTCTGGGCTTTTAGCTAGTACCTATGTCGGAGTACGGTATAATGTATGCTGCCATATAAGATTCATACTACTTGTAGTACTACTTGTTTGTAGAATGGGCATTACGTGGTTATTCCACAGTGGTTGATTGTCTTCGACCCAAATGTTCATTGAAATTTCGGGTCTGACCTAAAAGTCATGTCCGAATCACCTGACTCCATGTCCTGCACTTAATAATTTCAGAAATTATTTCCTTGATTATTCTCTGGAGTCCATATACCAGAAACCGCATAGAGAACGCTGGGGGACCCACTGAGGAGCCGAACCCCTCGTTGCTGTGTCACGCAGCAGCAGAAACATCGGCGAAACACGTGTCTGGGCTTTTAGCTAGTACCTATGTCGGAAGTACGGTATAATATATTTGCCATATAAGATTCATACTACTTGTAGTACTACTTGTTTGTAGAATGGGCATTACGTGGTTATTCCACAGTGGTTGATTGTCTTCGACCCAAATGTTCATTGAAATTTCGGGTCTGACCCTAAAAGTCATGTCCGAATCACCTGACTCCATGTCCTGCACTTAATAATTTCAGAAATTATTTCCTTGATTATTCTCTGGAGTCCATATACCAGAAACCGCATAGAGAACGCTGGGGGACCCACTGAGGAGCCGAACCCCTCGTTGCTGCGTCACGCAGCAGCAGAAACATCGGCAAACACGTGTCTGGGCTTTTAGCTAGTACCTATGTCGGAAGTACGGTATAATATCATGTGCCATATACGATTCTACTACTGTAGTACTACTTGTTTGTAGAATGGGCATTACGTGGTTATTCCACAGTGGTTGATTGTCTTCGACCCAAATGTTCGTGAGAATTTCGGGGTCTGACCCTAAAAAGTCATGTCCGAATCACCTGACTCCATGTCCTGCACTTAATAATTTCAGAAATTATTTCCTTGATTATTCTCTGGAGTCCATATACCAGAAACCGCATAGAGAACGCTGGGGGACCCACTGAGGAGCCGAACCCCTCGTTGCTGCGTCACGCAGCAGCAGAAACATCGGCGAAACACGTGTCTGGGCTTTTAGCTAGTACTATGTCGGAAGTACGGTATAATATGTGATGCCATATCAAGATTCATACTACTTGTAGTACTACTTGTTTGTAGAATGGGCATTACGTGGTTATTCCACGGTGGTTGATTGTCTTCGACCCAAATGTTCATTGAAATTTCGGGTCTGACCCTAAAAGAATCATGTCGAATCATCTGACTCCATGTCCTGCACTTAATAATTTCAGAAATTATTTCCTTGATTATTCTCTGGAGTCCATATGCCAGAAACCGCATAGAGAACGCTGGGGGACCCACTGAGGAGCCGAACCCCTCGTTGCTGTGTCACGCAGCAGCAGAAACATCGACGAAACACGTGTCTGGGCTTTTAGCTGTGCCTATGTGAGTACGGTATAATGTATTGCCGTATACGATTCATACTACGTAGTACTCTGTTTGTAGAATGGGCACTTACGTGAGTTATTTCACATGGTATGTGTCTTCATCAGATGTTCATTACTCTCCGGGTCCTGATCTCAAATCATGTCGAATCTCTGAGTCCATATCGCGCACCGCATAGAACTAGCTAGGGGATCCGCAGGAGGGAGCCGAGAGCTCGTTGCTGCGTCGCAGCAGCAGAAACATCGGCGAAACACGTGTCTGGGCTTTTAGCTAGTACCTATGTCGGAGTACGGTATAATATGCTTTGCCATATAAGATTCATACTACTTGTAGTACTACTTGTTTTGTAGAATGGGCATTACGTGTAGTTTATTCCACAGTGGTTGATTGTCTTCGACCCAAATGTTCATTGAAATTTCGGGTCTGACCCTAAAAGTCATGTCCGAATCATCTGACTCCATGTCCTGCCTTAATAATTTCAGAAATTATTTCCTTGATTATTCTCTGGGTCCATATACCGAAACCATAGAGAACGCTGGGGGACCCACTGAGGAGCCGAACCCTCGTTGCTGCGTCACGCGGCAACAGAGAACATCGAGCGAAACACGTGTCTGGGCTTTTTAGCTAGTACCTATGTCGGAGGTACGGTATATATGCTGTGCCATATACGATTCATACTACTTGTGGTACTACTTGTTTTGTAGAATGGGCATTATCGTGGATATGTCCACAGTTGTTGTTGATTAGTCTTCCGACCCCAAATGTTCGGCGGTACAGTTTCGGGTCTGACCTTCCTGCAGAGTCATGTCGAGATCAATCTGACTCCATTACAGCTGCACCCAATAATTTCAGAAATTATTTCTAAAACTTGATTATTTTCTCTGGAGTCCATATACCAGAAACCGCAGAAGAACAGCTGGGGACTCTGCAGAGCAAGAACCCCTCGTTGGCACCGCGTCTTGCGGCAAGCAGAAACATCGAGCGAAACTTACGCATGATGTCTGGGCTTTTATAGCCTGAGTTACATGTCGGAGCACCGTATAATGGCCATGTGTTGCCATATACGATTTCATGCTACGTTGTGGTACTGCGTTTGGTACATATGGGCATGCACGTGGTTTATTCCACAGTGGTTGATTCTGCTATTCGATTGAAAATGAATTTCGGTGAAATTTCGGAGTCCTGGAGCTAAAGTCATGTCCGAATCATCTCACGACTCCATGGTCCTCGCACTTTACATTATTTTCAGAAATTATTTCGCGATTTACCGCGACTCTGGAGTCCATATGCCAGAAACAACGTAGAGAACTAGCTCAGACCTACTGAGGACCCGAAGCCTATCGTTGGCATATGTCGTCATGCGGCGAAAACATCGGCGTCACCGGGCATGTCTGGAGCTTTCAGCTAGTACCTATCGTCGAGTACCGGTATAATATGTGATGCCATATACCGATTCATACTACTTGCGGTACTGCTACATGTTTCTATAGTGGGCATTCCGTGGATTTATTCACGCAGTTGGTTGATTGATACTTTCGACCAAATGTTCATTGAGAATTTCAGTTGGCTAAAAGTCGTAATCCGATCATCACGGCCTTAATATTACACTGCACTTAATAATTTTCACGAAATATTTCTGATTATTCTGCAGGTCATATATACTGAAACCGTACTATGAGCAGCTGGGAGACGCTTACTGAAGATACGACCATATTTATACCGCGTCGCGCACCGAAAGCAAAGCAAAAGCTATCGGCGGCAAATTGTCCGCAATGGGCTTTTATTTCGAAAATGCGCTTTGTCGGAAGTACGGTACTAATGTGCCATTGACGATTCACTTTTCATTTAACATTTTCTTTTGATTTCGCCCAGAATATGGAAAATTACGTGAGGATTGGGTTATTCCACGATGGTTGATTATATTTCAAATACAAATGTTCGTTAAATTTTCCGGTTACCCTAAAAGATGTATTCGAAATCTGACTCCATAATCGCCATATGAAATTATATTTTAAGCCCGATGTGCTATATGGGTCATATACCGAAATCGCATAGAACACTTAGAAGATACGCGAGGAGCCGGTACCGTTGCTGCGTCCGCAACGGCAGAAACATCAGGCGAAACGCGATATTACCGGTTTAAAGCTAGCGGTATTAGCAATACGTGAAAAAAAAAAAAAG